>JBBBDQ010000474.1:387500-657500 GCA_037127315.1 Ascarosepion bandense | reverse complement strand
AATCTGATACTCACAGGTCAGATAGAGGGATAAAGAGACAAGGAAAAGCAACGGATATTTGAAGGTGGGTGGCAGAGCGGGGTTTGGGTGGTGTTACAGGGGAAAGCATGCTAAGAGCCACCATTGATTGTCATACGTGGAAAGCCATGATCCTCTACATACTGAAGAGACATGGCACATGGAAGAAGAAAAATAAATAAACTTATCAGTTGCTACAGCCATATTCCTTTTGACTGACCACCAAATGTATCTCTGTGAATTGTCTGATAGATCCCTCCCTGCCTTCCATCAGAATGGCTGATGTCAATCTTTAAGAGAGACATTCGCTGTGCCTTCTCTGGCCAACGCTCTCAGATGCCAAATAGTCAAAACACAATATCGAATACACTGTTATATCAGCTGCGGAGCATCTTTCTCTTCAGAATCTGTCAACATATCTGAACGTTTACCATTCATTGCTACCTCAAGAGTTCCCGTGACCTTGATATTCACATTGGGATCCTTGATAAAATAAGAAAATCAAAAATACTATCGGTGCTGATTTGGCGGCCCGACTTCAGTTGAGCTTTTACCTCTTGTATTTGTTCGCTGTAGTACCTAGACTTTTGGGATTTAAGCGTAGTACTTGTCTGGGATTGAGATCAAGCCCTTTTACAGTTTATTCGGAGAGATGTAACGTAAACTCTATGCTAACAGTGTATTTTCTCGGTATTCTCGCCTGTGGAATTCACTCCAGATTCTATGCTTTCCGGCCAACTTTTATCTACAAAATTCAAAAGGAAAGTCAATCGTTGTCTACTGTATTCCTGATAACTCTTCTTTCTTCCGGTAATTATTAATGTTTCTGTTTCTAAATAACCCACACTTAGTAACCACTTGTGTTTTAGTGGATTTATTTTCTTGCCTGGATTGAAGCCGGTTAAAAAATTGTTTAAAATTCTTTACTTTTCTCTTACTTTTTATGTGTATTATTAGAGGTTATGCTGTAATCACGTGCTTTCGGTTTTAAGTTTTGTATTAATTGTGTATGTGATTGCTGTATACTTCTCCAATACGCTAATTATCTCATAGATATTGCGAAACAGAAATATTATAACATTTACAAATATAAAACAATTTGAGTCGCAATCCGTTTACTCAAACTTGCAATGTAGGTTCCACGGCGATTCATCCAGACCTACTGCTAAGGCCTTCAATAATGCATATATACATTATTATGAAATTTCCTTGGAGATTTCTATTTGTGCTATTTATGAATAAGAAAATCAAGATCGATTGTTGTGATTGCTATTATATATGGAGAATAAATATATCCACACCTAATGTTCGTTTTTCGTTTTATAAATCCCAGAATTTCATATCTAAGATCATTCCTTCGTATGGTTTGCATTGGACCGGCTTTATTTTTTTCTTCTCTCTCCATAAATCTTCCCTATTTTCGTTGACAAACAACTTGGCCTTTTGTGTAATCCGCATTTGCGTAAACACGTACTCTGTTGAACTAAGAAAAAAAAATTAAATAACGCATTTTTTCTTAAAACGAGAATCACCACAGATTAGAACTGGATTTGGTGAGTCAAAATAGATTAAAGACAGAACAGGCTTCAGTTATTCAGAAGAATATTTTAAAATTTCGGATATAACAGACAATCAATTTATCAATACACTATGAACGTAAATCTATCTATCTATCTATCTATCTATCTATCTATCTATCTATCTATCTATGTTCATATAAATATATATCAGTCTATTTCATATATATATATATATATATATATATATATATGTGTGTGTGTGTGTGTGTGTGTGTGTGTGTGTGTGTGTGTGTGTGTGTGTGTGTGTATATATTTCTATGCAAATTTATAAATATACATATTAGTATACATATATGAAATATGTGAGTAATACAGTGCTCAATGTAGAATAAACAGAGATATTAATTATGTAGTTCTTATTTATATATTTGATATATCCGACAGAAGACAACAGTCCACAGTAGTCACTCTGAATTTCACATCTATCTATCTATCTATCTATCTATCTATCTATCTATCTATCTATCTATCTATCAGTTACTCTGTTCACACACACACGAACACACACACTTATATATATATATACAAAAATCAAAATGAATCTCATTTAGCAGAAATATTTAACAAAATTTCACAAAAATATCTTGAAATACTAAACAGTAAATTCATTTAATAAATTCGCTATTAGCTTTAACCATGGATTCCAAAAGACTTCAGAAACTCTTGCAACTAATCTAGATGGTCTATTTGTTTAGTTGGCATAATCCTTGCCTTCTGTTCATTAATGATATGAGAAAGATTGTTGTTAGTCTCCCCTTCAACTGCGCTCCAGGCATAATAATCAATGTTGCAGTCTGGTGAATAGTTGGCCAGATTTAATGGGTGATGCCATCGCAGAGTTGTCTTGAAGCCCTGACCATGTTCTTGTTCCCGTGTGTCATTGTGCAGAGTCCTGTTACCAGATACACTCCCGATCAAAAATTTGAGACCACTTAAAAATCTTTAAAAATAATTTTTTTTTTTTTTACAGATAGATTTTAAACTCCTCCCACTTAAGGTTACCAATACTACAATCTAAAAGGTTATGGAAACAAAAAGCTACATTCCAAATATTTTATTTAGAAATTTACATTTTTATAAAATGAGGCGATTTACACATGATCAAAATTATAAGACCAGAGACAAAAACTCTACGAAATTGTACAAAAAGTGTATGAAAATATTTAACAACCAAATTTAATAATGAAGTCTACCTCCACTGCTTTTGATGACTTTCAAAATTCTGTCGGGCATGCTAGTAATAAGCGTTTCCATTAAGGTGCGGGGGATGTTGCTCCAGCTTCTGAAGATGGCTTCACAAAGTTCATTTTTTGTTGAATATTGTTTGCCATTTCGATAAACATCTCTTGTCATCCATCCCCAAACATTTTCAATTGGGTTCAAGTCCGGTGAGCATGCAGGATGTCCCAAGTGATGGACCCCATTTTCTTGTAGAAAGGTCAAGGTCCGTCTTGCAGCATCGATTGCATCATTATTCTGTTGGAATAACCATCCTTCCCCACACAAACGATGGCCCTCCGTCATCAAAGATGCTTTTTGTAGCATGTTAACACAACCAGCCGCTCTCTGACGACCCTGCATCACCTAGAGCTCTATCGTCCCTCTGTAAGAAAAGGCACCACATACCATTAGGGACCCTCCACCACTATGACGTGCGGAGAAAATTTCAGGAGGCATGTTTTTGTTATACCAATATCATTGGAACCCATCAGGACCATCTAGATTGAATTTTTTCTCATCAGAAAACAGGACTTTCTTCCACTTCTCAACGTCCCATGTTTGGTATTCACGACCAAATTTTAAGCGGTCCAACTTGTGACGTGAAAGCAGTCGAGGAATTTGTTTACACTTTTTATTTACCATGCCTTTTTGTCTTAAGTGTCGTCTGATGGTTACGGGACTGCAATCAGCATCTGTGACTGCCTTAATTTGACTAGAAGAAAGTCCCCTGTCTTTCATAACAACCCGTCTTATTCTCTTACTCAATGCAGGAAAAGTTTCTTTAGGCCTACCAGAGGATTTTGCTTTTCCATAAATCTCACTGTTCTTTATAAGTTGCAAATCACAGTTTTACTGCGATTTACCTTAGCTGTGATCGCCCGCTGTGACAAATCTTGCTTATGGAATTCTAGAATTCGAGAACGCTCAACTTTGGTAAGTTTGCTTGCTTTAGGCATGGTAACGCCTTTAAGCAGTGATTGCTAATCTCTAACTGAACTAAAAACATTGGAATTGCCATAGATCTAACAATTTATACCACTGGTTTGTAATTTTGATCATGTGTAAATCGCCTCATTTTATAAAAATGTAAATTTCTAAATAAAATTTTTGGAATGTTTTCATAACCTTTTAGATTGTAGTATTGGTAACCTTAAGTGGGAGGAGTTTAAAATCTAGCCATAAAAAAATTATTTTTAAAGATTTTTAAGTGGTCTTAAATTTTTGATCGGGAGTGTATATTCTGCCAGCAGAAACACTCTTGAACCAGGATAACACTACCTTCTGTCGGCTCTTGATATACGACTCCGAAGAGAATCAGAGTTTTTTCAACAAATTCAGGAGTTATTTCAGAGTTTTCCGTGTTACCGTAGTTTCCTATTAACTGTTAGACTCAACCATCTATCTATCTATCTATCTAGAAAGAGAGAGAGAGAGAGTGAGAGAGAGAGAGAGAGAGAAAGAGAGAGAACTAGTAGTAAGTAACTATCTGTAGTACACAAAAATGTTAATTATATTTAACATTATCACCTTGTGTAGCATTAAGTACTTTTTTCGATTTTGGTGTACTATCGGTAGATTCTTACTACTAGTTCTCTATAAAGAATAAGTACTTAAAACGACACAAGGTTGTAGAATTCGATATAATCAACATTTTGGTCATTCCCAAAAGCTGAATCCAACCGCGATTGCTACGTGCATGAAACTCGAGTCATAGCCGGTTTCAGGTTTCGGGAACGACCAAAATTTTGAGAGAGAGAGAGAAAGAGAAAGAGAGAAAGAGAGAGAGAGAGAGAGAGAGAGAGAGAGAGTGTGTGTGTGTGTGTGTGTGTGTGTGTGTGTGATATCTATCGGCCCATCTTTCTCGGCCTCTTACTATTTACATTTAACAAAAGTTATATAGGCTGCCCCACCTTGCTGTCTGTTTATCAACTGCGTGGTTTCTTCAACTAAACGGTTCCCTTAGGTCCTTAAAGAAAATTAGAAGAAAACAAGTCATTGAAAATATTGCTCATTGATAGCTACTACAGTATACCATCTTTATGCAGCATTTGAATTTCACTTGGGAATAATGATACTTTTCAGGCTAACTACGAGTCGCCCCATTTTTGACGTCACCATAAAAATGCAGACCAGACCATGAGTTATTGATCGAAACAAGTGATAATCTGACGGAATATTTGATGAATACTGTGGGTGGGATAGGATTTCTCATTTTAGAGTTTCCAAATGGGTTTTAACCCGTTTTGCAAAATCTGGCCTAAGGTTGTCATGCTGCAAATCACTTTGTTCTGTCTCGGCTCGTACAGATGCAGTTTTTTATTCAATGTTTAATCGCAAACGCATAATTTGTAATCGATAGTGATCTTCCGTGATGGTATTGGTCGGTTTAAACAGCTCATAACAAATACACTCATATATACATACAGATCAGAAGCTTCGAAACTCGGCTATTCAGTTTTGCATGACCAGTATTAACCGACAGTCTTAGGCGTATGTCCCAAGAGATGGACCCCATTTTCTTGTAGAAAGATCAAGGTCCGTCTTGCAGCATGGATTGCAGCATTATTCTGTTGGAATAAACATCCTTCCCCACACAAACGATGGCCCTCCGTCATCAAAGATGCTTTTTGTAGCATGTTAACACAACCAGCCGCTCTCTGACGACCCTGCATCACCTGGAGCTCCATCGTCTCTCTGTAAGAAAAGGCACCCCATACCATTAGGGACCCTCCACCACTATGACGTGCGGAGAAAATTTGAGGACTCAGTTTTCATCGCCGATCAAGATACGATGAAAAAATTCATTCCTTTTCGTCTATTAGAGCTTCTGCTGAAAAGTGTCAGTGCACTGTCTGAGGTCTCTCGGCTTCTGTTATTACGGCACCCAATGTCTTGTTTTGAATCATTCTTGATACTTTCAACGTTTCGAAACTATTGTGTGATCGAATCCTAATGAGTTTTCCTGACATGAGTCTTCGTGAAGTAATGCCTCTAACACTATTCTACTGCTTCCTCTGCACGAAATCCTCTGCCAGTGCTTGAAAGAAAGGGTTGTACCAGAGGCCAAGAAGGAATTTATGATGATCAGTCTTTACAAGAAAAATGGTGAGCAAAGCGACTGCAACAATTACAGAGTTATCTCTCTCTACTTTGCGTTGTGGGCAAAGTCTTTGCTCGGATCATCGTGTTCTGTCTGCAGAAACTTGCCAAGCATGTTTACTATGGAGGCTATAGGACTTTCGATCAGAACGATCAACAGTAGACATGATGTTATTGCTCCGTCAGCTCCAGGAAAAATGTGGAGAAGAGCAGATGCTCATGTACGTCGGTTTCATCGACCAAGACGTTCGGCCTCCTTAGTAAGGAGGGCCTCTTTAGAATCCTGTCCAAGATTGGTTGCCCACCCAAGCGGCAGAGCTTGAATTTGTCCTTCTATAACGCTATGCGAAATTCAACGGCAACACTTCGGAGTCCTTCAATATCTGTAGCGAGGTCAAACAGGGTTGTGTTTTTGCTCACAGTCTCTTAGGAATGTATGCGGTAGTTCTGAAGCACGCGTTCAGCACATCATTGGATAGAAATTTTTCTGCATACGAGAACAGATGGCAGTCTTTTAAATCTCGCCCGCCTCATAGCTAGAACTAAAGTAAGAAAAATCCTTATCAAAAACATGTTGTTTACTGATGATACGGCATTAGAATCCCACACCTTATGTGAATTTCAATCACTAATGGCTTATTTCCTTCAGGCCCGCAGAAACTTTTGGCTGACCATCAGCTTGAAAAAAAAACGCTTTTTGGGTCAATTTATCGCCGCACCACCGGTCATCCCCATCAATGACTATGAGATTGATACAGTCCATCAGTTTACCTACCTTGGCTCTACCATCATTGACAACCTCTCCCTGGACACAGAACTCGAGAAGAGAATTGGAAAGGCAGCCACAATCATTGCGCGCCCCACAACACGTGTTTTGACCAACTCCAAGCTGACAGTGAAGACAAAGATGGCAGTATACAACGCCTGTGTCAGCAGCAAACTGCTACACGGCAGCGAGACGTGGATCACGTACGCCAAGCAAGAGAATCGTCGGAACCCTATCTGCGTGAGAAATATCCGACGCATAATGGGAATCTCATGGCAAGACAAGCTGTTCAACACTAACGTCTTGTCTCGAGTAAGTCTGTCTACCATGTTCATACTCTTTCAACAGCATAGACTCTGATGGTTACTCATGTCCACCGCATGCCAGACCGTCGAATTCTAAAAGACATCTTCTATGGAGAGCTGGCCTCGGGAAGAAAAATCACTTGGTGGCCTCTGCTGCGTTATCGTGACATCATAAAACGTGACATGAAGGCGGTGGGGGTCATCACGGAGTCATGGGAGAGCGTAGCAGTCAACCTGTACAAATGGAGTGGAACCGTGGCTCAAAAATTCAAATCAAGGGAGAAGTAGCTGATACAAGTCGCCAAGGAGAGGCGAATTCGCAGAAATTAACAGCTCCGACAGACCAGACAAAAAGTATAAATGCAGCCTCTGCAACAAAGACTTACATTCCAGCAACGACTTCTACAGACACAGGCAACTGCTCCAGTCAAGTAGGCAAATAAGTTGTCCCCGTGGTGTTGCCCCCCCCCCGTGGTCAGCCCTGACCGACGGAGGCCTACTAACATATATATATCAGGTTTCACATTATTTCATATCTATCTACATATCTATTAGTGTCTACCTACCTACCTACCTACCTACCTACCTATATATATATATATATATATATATATATTTTCTAAACATATGCTATTAAATATAAGAGACAATGAATGTCTATTATGTTTAATCATGAGCCGTTCTAAAGCTGAATCAATCAAACACCGTTACCATAAAAATCCTAATGATATTATAAATATGCCTCTCATAAAAGCAGCCACACATCTCAAAAAAAAAAATATTGTTATTCGACGTGCCGATAAAACCAATACTTTTGTTATTTTAAACAGACAGGAATATTACTCCAAATTACAGGCCATTCTCGACGATCACAACAAATTTAAAAAATTAACTTGTAATACCACAACCCAACTTAAAAAACATATTAATAAACTTATTACTGCAAACAATGCTGAAATAGGATCCTATAAACTTCAAAAGATTATAGGTGATTATCAGCCCGGCTACCTTTATGGAAATGTAAAAATCCATAAAAAAGATCATCCCCTCCGACCTATCATTTCTCAAATACCCACACCAATATATAACCTTTCCAAAACACTTAACAAACTAATTACTCCCTATCTTCCTGGTAAATATAGCATTAACTCCACGGACGAATTTTTACAGATTCTCCATTCCGTAAAACCTAATAATCAAATGATTGCATCTTTGGATGTTCAAAACTTATTCACAAATGTTCCTGTCCAGGAAACAATTGACATCATTATACGTGATGTATACAACCATGCTACTCTCCCATCAATCAATATTAAACCCACTATATTAAAAAAACTATTATTAGCATGCACCACACAAGTACCCTTTCACGATCCCTTAGGCAATATTTATACACAAATAGATGGTATTGCGATGGGATCTCCTTTAGGCCCCCTCTTTTCTAATTATTATATGGCAAATCTAGAAAATAAAAAATTAATGACAACAATAAACCCTCTATATATGTAAGATATATAGATGACATCTTTGTTTTAGCTAAGAATATTGATCAAATTAAATATCTTAAAAACAAATTTGAAATTCACTCCGTCCTCAAATTTACATTAGAACTTAATATTAATAACAAACTCCCATTCCTTGATGTATTCATTGATTCTAGCACACATAAATTTACTACTTCTTTATATAGGAAACCAACTAGCATAAATTCGTGTCTTCTTAATTATAATAGTGAATGTCCCCAACGATATAAGTTAGCTGTTATAAAAAACTTACTTCAACGCACACAAATGATATCTTCTTCCAAATCTATATTTTATAAAGAATTACACAACATTAAGCAAACACTAGTCAATAATGGATTTCCTAACTCCGTTATTGATCAATAAATTAAAATGTATCTCAACAAACTTAACAATAGCTCTAACAATAATGATAATATTAATAATAATGGTTTACATCAAAATAAACATAACACTATTAACTTATACTATTGCAACCAAATACATAATAATTATAAACAAGATGAAAAAACTCTCAAAAACATAATACGTAGAAATGTTAAACCAGTCGAAAGTAATAATCAAATTAAACTCATTATATATTATAAAAAGATTAAAACAATTGACCTCATAGTCTATAATAACCCAACAGGCACTAAACTAAATTCTTTACAAAAAACCAATGTAGTGTACCAATTTACATGCCCATTCAGAGATTGCATCTCTGATACTACTCAAAAACCTAGTACATATATTGGTTTTACCACAACCACGCTCTCCCGTAGACTTACATGTCATCTTTCTGATCAGAGTACTATTACACAACATTTCTCTGAAAAACATAAACATGTAGGTAATATCAGAGAGATTTTGGTCAACAATACGGTGATCCTTACTCATACACACAGTAAGAGGAACCTGCAGATATTGGAGGCCATGTACATCAAATCAAAACAACCAACACTCAATAAAATCAACTTTAAAACAGGAAATAACATATTACATTGCATTTGACGAGATGGTTTTGTTGTCATTTCGCGCTATCCCGCTGTGTGACGTCATAAACCGCATCGCAAACTTAAGAACTGCGTTTATTATTTTTGGTAACTATTGCCGTTGCCAAGCGGAGTTTTATGTCAACACAAAATAAAATCGTCGGTGATGGTGGATTTTATAATATTTCAGTTTAAACTACCTCTCTGAAGATGGCTCATGTGAGCCGACAGCTTAGAAGAAAACCAATAAATAATTATCCAAATGTTGGAGAATTTTTGTCTTTATTTTCAACTGAAATTAAAGCAAAAATACGACGTTTAGAACGGCTCATGATTAAATATAATAGACATTCATTGTCTCTTATATTTAATAGCATATGTCTAGAAAATTACTTGCTGCCTCGATATACTAAATATATATATATATATATATATATATATTTATATATATATATATATATATCGATTTTACTTTATTTCTTATATATCTACCCATATATCTACGACTGTCTGTTCAAACATATATATATATATATATATATATATATATATATATATATATATATATATATAAACACTAAAGAATTTACCTGGAGACATCCCTCTGCAAATAATAATCGAAAACTCAAGTTAAGTACGAGTCTCTGAACAGTTGCGAAATAATTTCTCCAGACAAATCTTTGTTCTCTTAGCTATGGCTTTGTGGTGTAATGTCTCACATTTCGAACTGATAAATTATGCATTCATTCAACGCTATTTATATATTTTTAAAATGATAACTAGTTTCGTCGGTTTTGATTTGGTGCGTACCTGTCCCTTCCTTTTTATTCATACTCTCTCCATCCATTTACACCTGTCACACACTCTGTACCTTTCACTTCCTCTCCCTCCCTGCTCTCTCTCTCTCTCTCTCTCTCTATATATATATATATATATATATATATATATGTGTGTGTGTGTGTGTGTGTGTGTGTCTGTGTGTGTGTATTTTTTAAATGCAGTTCTTTAAAAAGAGTCTTGCTCAGCCGCGAAGACAGAACATCTGAAGGTATCAAGAATGTGGACTTAAGAGTTAACATTGCTACATGAGAGTTATTTTCTCTGAAAAATGCTGAAAGTAGGAACATGACAGTCACCATGCATTTTTGAGACTGATATGCACACTGCTTTTCACTTTCTCCGTAACATTTCTCTCTATCTCTCCCTCTCTATCTCTATCTCTTTATCTATCAATGCTTTTTAACTAGCGAGATTTTTTTAGCTGCCACAGATCATTTTAGTTCTATCTATCACAAAGTATATTAGTCTTAATTCTTTAACATTTCGATCTCCAAAATTAATCTTGTGTACATCTTCGTGCTAGTATTCCCCAATTCAAGCCTTGAGTCGAAAAATTGATCGCAAAATATTGAAAACCAATTGAAAACTCTTAGCCGGTGATATATTCTAATGTTTCTGCATGATGTTGTATATGAATATATTTTTCCCTTTCCAGCGAGTCGTTGTCAACAACCACATTTCTCTTAGCGCAAAAACGACACCATAAAAACTTGTGCTGCAATAACAATTCGCTAAAAATTAAAGTAATAGAAGGAATATATTTAGAAATGTAACAATATTTTCTCGACGTCCAGTTTAAAGTGAGAAATAGAATGTAAACATCCCTGGAACTGTAGAACATTTGTTCGAAGAGCTTTTCTGTAAAAAATATGAAGCAAGCACACATCGCGAACTATAAACGAATTGCACGGGTTATTGCAGAATTTGGTGGCTTTTGTAGTGAGATGTTAATGTCTATGATGAGATCAATAAAGAAGTTCGACAAAAAGCAAATACAGACATAGGAAAATATATCAGTAAAATAGGATGAATACTGTAGAGATATAATTATCAAATTTTGTAAATTTTCTTTGTTTTTGTTTTATTTTTAATCATTTAACCGCAAGAAAGGATGGACTGTCATAAGTGCACAGGGGATTCTAGTGAGAGAAATCTAAGGTCACATCGAGGAAATCTACATTTTTCTATTTGTATTAATAGTCACTTTTAAATAAAGGTTTTTAAATTCTTTAATAATTTTCTAATTTTATCAATTTCAAAATGTGTTAAATTCCTCGTTATCATAAAGCCATAATTCCTGCATAATCTAATATATTCGGTATGTATATTATTATGGGCCGTAAGTTTATCTAGCACAAATAACCCAACTAGTTTGTAAGAGAGCAGTGTCAAAAGATCCCATTGTTACATCAAAATTTTCATTGGAATTATTTTTGTCCACTGTTCTTTTTTATGAATAAGAACCGATTTTTTGCATTCACTATCATGTTACGCTTCTCCTTCGATAGATCCAAATAAACGGTAGCAATTTCTAATGCAATAAAAATAGTTATTTTGATATCGATAGTTAATATTTCCCAATATCAAACTGGATTAAAGAATAGCTGTTCTTTTCTTTTATATAACAAAAACAGTTACAAAGTTTGATGATATCGTTCCATAGATTTATCTCAATATACTTCATAATTTGTTTATTTACTCTCTCAAGTATAATTTTATTTATTGCTCCAATCTCAGGTCTTGTAGGATTTACTATCCTAGTAGTAGGATGTGTATCAAAGTTTTGTTTATGAACCTTTATGGTGGTATAACTCTCTTTTATGTTCAGTTTAGCAACTTTATCTCTTATATATATATATATATATATATATATATATATATATATATATATAATAAAAAATGTATTAAATAAACGTAAGGAAATTAATGTCATTTGTAAATATTGGAAAATTTTCACCTAGAACATGGTTAATAATTCATCATAAAAAATATTGATTAACTTACATCTATCTGGTACTTTGTTTTGTATTATGTTATATATATATATATATATATATATATATATATATATATATATATATATATATATATATATGAACAGATTTTCAGTGGTACAAAACTTGAGTATTACTTTAAAAGTATCACGTTTAACATTATGAAGCCTAATGAGAGATAAAAAAATTAAAGGAGGGGAAAAAACAACCGATTTCACTCCCGCAGATCAAAGTTTCTTAATCAGGAGAACTTACAGTAAAATATAATAAACGATACATGAATTAGTCAAAGATGAAAAACTGTGAATATACTATTAGAAACTGAGCATAGCAAGACCTAGCAAACGCTCTCGTTGTTAACACAGCAAGTATCTGCAAGACTTGATGTAAACCGAATCTAGCTCTGTCAAATGAAAAAGTGAATGCGAATTGGCTAAAACAGAAAAAACAATCGACACTAAATTCCATAGCACACTTCTGCTACACCCACAAACACACACTCACCTGTGTGTGCGTATTTATGTATGTGTATTAAATTCAATTTTCATTTTTAATAAATATTCTTATTTGACTAAATACTCTGCTTTAATGTAAACAGTATTTATTTCGTCCACTGGCCTGCATGCCCGAGAAATCTTATTAACGTATATGTATCCTACTTCAGTATTCTTGCAGAAGAAACCCTGGTCTTATCCAATGTGCTTCAACCACTGGGCTACGATGAACTTTACAATCAGGCAATGTGCTCTTTACTTGTAAGAACTCTCACTATATAAGTGTTTCTTATTATTTACGAAGTGCAGTGATAGATTGGGGGATAATCTCTTCATTTAAAATGCAAACGTAAACTCTGTGGTAATATTTCTTCTCTTAAACTTCTTCTTATGTAAGTGTTTCTGTGTTTTGCTTTCAACTTTGTCCTTCATAATATTAAAATGTCAAGTCAGTCGTTATATACTATCATTTTATTTTTGTTCTTTGATTTTAGTCTCTCCTTAATAACGTTTTACTTTTCTCATATTCATCACATTCAAGATCCCTTGCATATTATTGGCTTTATTGCCTTCCTTTAGGTTAAAAAGAATAAACTGTTTAAGTACACGTTTTCCGAGTACTTTTGAACCAAAACAGTCCGTCATATAAATATTTAGAATGATTATTTATTAATATCTGTTCTTGATATTTTCTTCAAAAAATTTGTGCTCGCTTTTATCAGATTTATTTTTACAATATTCATGACTTTATACAAAGTCACTTGAAAAAGATGGTTAATGTTTATACGTTTATGTATGAAAATAAATGTTAACTATAATTTGGTTAGAAAAAGTCGGCGTGAAGGATGGAACTAACGAATACAGTTTTTTCTGAGCAATTCCCATGGTAGTAGCAATAATTCAGAAAGAAGCTTGTGGTTTTTCGTGCGTGAGAAAAGGTTGTAGGTTGGAAAATAATTCATCACTGACAAGGACGCGGAGACGGTTTTGGACTTTATCGAAATTGGAGAGCCAAAACTGGGCAGTACCTGCCCAAATACGGCAGTATTTTTCCATTGTAGTTACTTGATTCTTGTAAAGGCTGATGATATCAAGATGAGTCAACGATTTCCTGGATCAGAGAAACCGAATATTTTCTTAACATCTTTTAAAATGTATTGTACGTTAGAGTTCAGCGTGATGTCTAGTTTGAATTTAACTCTCAGAAGTTTAAATCAAAGTGATGGCCTGTTTCATTTACGGAGAGATAATAAAGAATAATTTCTGCTAAATGTGGTCATTTCTCAATTCATAATTATAGGGCTTTAAATTTCTAAATACCTCGGGGATATAGTTCTTAGGGAACTACATATTATATAGCCCATTTTCCCAGCCACTGTTCTTTAAATTTGGCTGTCCAGATCTTTAATTACGTCGGAGTTAGTAGCTATAATTTTTGTATTTGCGATGAGTTGATATTTCGAATTGTAAATTCTCTGTGGTGATAGTATGTTTGAATCACATTCATGTTATGTATTTTTTCATTCGTTAAAAATGTAATGTTATGTAATTTAGTCAATCACTTAATCACCATTCGTGATAGATGCCTGGGCGATCATGCGATCATGGCTCTTTCGAGATATGATTGATTAAGTATTTTTTCCCGCAGTAGATTGCCATGATTTCTGCGATAGACCGGTTGGCAACCAAAGCTGTAGAAAGCCAATAGTAGACTTAGATATTTGCCTATATATGGGATCATAACAACTTGGGCGATGTTGAACCTGGGAACAACAGCAATTAAGAGGTGGTTCCACGCTCCACTATACTTTCCAGGTACAGGTCTTACTGCAGGATGTTGTTTATCGTCATACCCAGAACCCTGCACGTGTATCGGTTGATACGATTTGATTTTGCTTTTGTTCTTCCTTTCGGTAGTTGTTTTGAAGTTTGGCATTGATTTTCTAGGTTCTTTTTTTCACACATCCCTGTGACATGGATTTATTTTGCTCGAATATATCCTTAGTTTCCGTATATCGTCTTCTAGCCGCTTTTACCATCAATATTCTCTGTCTCACATTCTATGAATTTTGTTTAGCTCTTAGTTTTTCTCCAGATATGGTCCTGGGCATGACTAAACTGCATCCGGCAGCAAGGCCTCAGATTAGGAGGTTGTGAGGAGTGCGGAACCACCTCTTAATTGCTGATGTTCCCAAATCCATCCTGACCCGGAGTGGTAACACATGCTAGGGCCCCAGCTGTGAGCAAATAGTTAGCACCCAAGTTGTGACAAAACACTATGAGAGAACATAGTGTAATAGAAATATATATATAAAAATAAATTTTATAAAAAAAATATACATTATTGAAGGAAAACTATTGCCATCAATAAATTTTCGAAAAATAATTACCAGAAATACATGTTGAATACAAAACTAGAAGTATAAATAAAATATAATAAAATATAATAATTTTTTTTAAAAATCATCAAGTTCTGACTAAATCAACCTTGTCACTATCACCAAACTTTAAAAAATATGTTAAAACCTCATCTTTTTGGTAGTAAACCACAGAGGTTGATATGCCTTTAAACAAAAGTGAAAGATACATCAGCGCAAGAAATTTTCATATCAGTCGTATTGACTATTGCGAACTCTCTCATCCAGTCAGTTAAGTGTTACACCTGATGCGCACTTAAGTAATCACGTCTCTTTTCAGAAATGACTGACTAGGTTGCTAACTAAGACCTTATGTTCTGCTATCCAAGGCATAGCTGGAGGAGAACAGATGAATTAATACCTTTTCAATGTGTAGTTGTGTTTAAGTGAATGAAACGAATTCTACAAGAACAAAAACACGGTTCTTCGATTTCTGATTTCGAATCGTTATCTATTACACCAAAACACACAATCGTAATTTTGTAAAACGCTTAAATGTTTCGTTTCGTAAAATATTCTTTTACCGCCATTGATTGGAGCTTCTTTATTTTATTTTATTTTATTTTATTTTATTCTCTTTTATTTTATTTTATTTATTCATTTTTGGTGGTGGGGGGTAATGATAATTTGGGTCGGGGTTATTTATTTTGCGATATGTCGCCTATCTTGTTTACAATCGTCTGGTCTTTTATTTTTAATATTTTGTTAACCGTCGATTATATACCTTTATAAAATTTGTAATATTTTAGTTATAACCGAGACAGTTGTGATAGATTAACGTTTAATAAAGTAGCAAATGAATTCGCTTATCTATGTTCAAATTTCAGCTGTAACAGTTTTCGTTCATTTTGCATCAGTGCAGCTGAGGAGATATGAACCCCTCTTTTCTCCTTTCAAATGACAACAGGAACTAGTTTCTCAAGTATTGGCTGTCAAAAAGTAGAGTATAGAATTTGAACTTTTTAAATTTAAAACCCAGGCTTCTTCTTCTTCTTCTTCTTCTTCTTCTTCTTCTTCTTCTTCTTCTTCTTCTTCTTCTTCTTCTTCTTCAAAATTGTATTGGTGGTAATATTTTTCCTTCAAAAATGTACATTTTTCTATAATAGTCTATTTGTATGTATATATTTCTATAAAAGTGTATTTTTATTTTTTAATAGTGTTTTGGGCCCAGTTTTGTGGTTAATTATTTGCCCATAGCTGAGACCCTAACAGGTGCTACCACGCCGGGTCAGGGTGAACATGAGAACAACAGCAAATAAGAGGTGTTCCATGCTCCTCAAAACCTCCCAATCAGAGGTCTTGCTGCCGGATGCAGTTTAACGTTATACCCAGGGTCAGCATCAGAAAGAGACATCTGAAGTTCCTGTGACATACAAAAAGGAATGAGTGCTTGGAGAGCCTGATACTAACAAACCAGATGGAGGGGAAGAGAAACAGAGGAAAGCAACGGTTAACATATTTGAGGGGCATGAGCGTGTGAAAGATCAGGGGTTGCGTGATGTTACAGGCGAAAGCGTGGTAAGTACAATTAGGGATAGTGAGACGTGGAAGGCCATGATCGCCTATGTCCTGAAAGGACAAGGCTCATAGAAGAAGAAGAAGAAGAAGAAGAAGAAGAAGAAGAAGACCTGTTATTTATTTATCTATTTTATGATGGGGATTTCCACTTGTCGGCGAATCTTCTGTACGCTTGGGTAGTCAATAATTCTTAATTGAATTTGTTTTCAGAAAAACGATTTATTTCCAAGAGCACGTGCCGATCATTTGTTAGGTGTTTTGTTTTTTTCTTTCTTATTAGTTACAAAATTATTTGACATTTTTTTATTAATTTATTATCTCAAGCATTAAACTCAAACTTATAAACATACAACTTTGTGCAAATTAATTAAAACGAAACTAATAATGTCTTACTAAGATCATTCACACTTTCCCTGATCGTATATCGTCTCTTGGCGTTGTTTTTCTCTTCCAACCATATTTTCTCTTTATGTTATGGATTGATGGGTCCAATTTGACACGACTGAAAGGATGACCCCAATAATATCGCGATCGCTTTGAAAGGCTTGCCAGTGCGGTCGTGCAGCGTTGCAATTTTCTTACGCTTCTTTAGAGTAACATCCATCGCAGACAATAGCCGTAGGACAACTAATCGACATTCCTGACAATAGTGTCTGGTGTGATAAAAATCTGATCATGGATGCAATCAAATCTCGTCATACTCCCCGAAAACAGATGCATGTTATTGTAAATGTTCTAATCTAAGAAAAAAACAGAATCGATTAATTACTGTCACTTCAGTGGTCTTCAACTGACTGAACGTTAAAAGAAAGGAAACTAAAGCAGTTGTTTCAATTAATTTTTACACGGGTGTATATACATGATGTAGATGATAAAGTTATTTGGAAAGCAATTTCAATTTTAATATAGATGCATGCCATGCTCGTACAAAATTGTCAGTCATGCAGTGAAGGCGTTAAAAACAGATTGACTAATGTGATACAGGGAGTTCATATGCATTTTCTTGCATACATGAACACGGACATTGTAGTAATTACTAATCCTATAATGCAAATGCCAGAAACACATTAGCTACACCTAAAGTTAATACCATGAATCGGTGCTCTTACCACGTGGAAAACACATAATCGCCACTATGGTCCAATTTTCCACCTGGGTCGTAACAGGAAAAACCATTGCTCAGGTGTCAAGATGGAAACGCCTTGGATAGACAGCATAAGGGACAGCTTTTATGGTGCGAGCCTATTTAATGGCTCGGAGATAATTTCACAGAAGCCAAGCACCAGAACAGACTGTTTCAGAATGTTACAAGCTGCCTGTAAGCAAAGTTATTGGTCAGAAGTTTTTAAGTAGCCGTAAAGTTCCGGCCATAAACGATATGCAACGAAAATCTATCTTTTTCTTGTCCTTTTTAGCTCCATTTTATCATATTCAAGATTTGTTTGCTAGTCGCTTCTTGTAAACTGTTCAATTGTACATTGCTTTACTTATGTGATTGTTTGGTTTCAGTTTCTTACATTTGTCCAAGGAAGATTTCTTTTTATTTTAGGCAAACATTCTCTACTGTAACAACAACAAATGTCATATCGGGAGTAAGAAACATTTAAAATAAATCGAATTATCTATCAGCCGTAGAATTTGAATAAAATATGTTGATACGAGGCTGAATAATACGTGAAAAATGAAAACTAACTTAAAACAAGAAAAAATAAAATATCATATAATTCAAATATAAAGTTTATCATCAAGAAGATCATAATTCAGATATATTTATGTATGAGCTCTGATAAGGTCGACTATGGTTGTAAAAGTTTTCATATGTTATGAGCTCGATAGTAAATAAAATTTTGTGTACGTTACATGCACTGATATTTTTTGCTCAACCAAATGTTTTGAGAGCCAATCAAATAGAAAAAAGAATCTGGTAGAAAATATATCATATTGATTAAGTGATTGTTTTTACGTTTTATCGAGCCTTTGCATATTATTCAAAGTCAGAAAAGATTGTCAGAATTAATTTGGTTAACTAACTTTCAGCTGGCTATCTATTACATTATACACATATTCAAGTTACCGTCACCTGTTATTCTCGAACGATCATTCGTACTGATCAGGGTCAACATTTCTTAACGTTGGTGATTATAATCTGGAATAGAAAGAAAGCAGTTGTGATTAGTGTTTTATAAGCGTTAAAGAAGAATTTCACGCAACAAATGGCACAATAAGAAGAGATTTGGACTGACAATAGGGTTATGAATCTATGAACTTTTGTTAAAAAGTAATGAAAAAGGAATTAATTTGTTTAGTTGTTTTACTTTTTGAAATGCGTCACCCCAAACCAAAAGTTCAATTTTTGCCTTAACCGCAATAAGGTTAAAACATAAAATGTTTCAAAAGCTTTTATCTCAATTTGCTGATGATATAATTGGATAATTCGTTTTAACATATTTAACAAGCTATAGTTCAGTATTGAGTTTGAGTTTTCTTTAACGGCAGAACAATCTCTGTACGTTATTTAATGCCATACAGGTGGAGTCTTAAGGTATCTTTTTTAATGTTCGTTTATAGTGAGACGGTTGATTTAGTCAGAAGTTAATGAATCTTTTGTTTTTATCTTTTTGTTTTTTTTAGAAAACTGAAAATGTCTTCTAGTTTTGTATCCAAAATGTTTTACTAAGAATAATTTTCCTTCAAAAATGTGTTATGGTAATAGTTTTTCTTTAAAAAATTATTGTTAGTAATATTTTTCCTTCAAAAATGTATAATTTTTTATGAAAGTTTATTTTTATGTAAATATTTTTATAAATGTGTATTTTTATAATTTCATAGCGTTTTTTACGCCAGTTTGGGGGTTAACTCTTTGCACATAGCTTGGACCCTAACAGATACTACACTCCGGGTCAGGGTGAAGCAATTAAGAGGTGGTTCTATACTCCTTACAGCCTCCCAATCAGAGGCCTTGCTGTCGGATGCAGTTTACCGTCATTCCCATAATCATATATTTATAGTACAACATGCATCATTACAAATAAAAAAACGCAAACTAGCAGAAGGTTAATTCTCAAATTGATTACGTATTTTTATCTATTTAACATTTCACTGCCATATACAAACTTCAAATAGACAAAAACAACTTATAGAAGGTTCCACAAAGTTCTAGAATGTTTCCTGAAGTTCTCAAAGGTTCCAGAAAGTTCATGAATCTCTAGGAAGTCATAGTACTATAATACTTATGAACGCTTTTAGAAATGTCGTGTCAGAAGTAACATTTTAAAACTAAAATGAAGTAAACCTTTCCTCATTATCTTACACAAAAGTTCATCAAACGAGTTGAATAAATAAACTGTTAACCTAATGAGCAGTGATTGTAGAGTGGTTGCTTTGAAAATTGAATAGAGATCAGGGAGAATAGGACACAAGCTTTTCCCAAAGGAATATTGACTAGATACATATATAAAAATTTATTCAAAATTATAAATCTATTCCGCTATGCGCTCTGATTAACATTAATCAATACACAAACATTATATTGGCTGTATTTTTTAATCGTGTCACCCCAAGCAAGGCATTCCACTGCCACTATAGCGCAGGGGGTTACATAGAGGGATTGGGTATAGAAAATGTCAGAAGGAGGGTGATAGACGACTTAGGATGTACATAGGGAGAGAGTTGGAGAGAGTGGGTGTGAGTTAGTGTGTTAGGATGTGTCTATTGACCTTACATTTAAACTCCTGGAGGTTGTAGCCGTCGGGGAAGCAAGCATGCGGTAGGGAATCCTACAGGCGGGAAGTGCGAGGAAAGAAGCCGTTGGAGTAGAAAGTGCGGTTACATTTCATCGGTTTCACTGTAAAAGAGTGGGACCTAGTTGCCAATCTAGTATCTCGTGCAAATTCACATCTAGGGGGCACCAGTGATTTAAGTTCGTCAGAGCAGAAGCCATGAAAGTATTTGGCCTTCAGTCATCCATCTGTTCACATTGCGTTAAATATTGACGGTATTGCTTTTTAAAGGAAGTTTTAATTTTAGATTCTTTTTAATTAGAATCATTTTCTTGATTTAAGTACATATTTACATATATATTGACCAATGTACTAACGCTTTCTTCTATCATTAGAAATTATAACAAACTTTTATTTTGCAGTCAATGTTGATTGATTCTCAACATTCTGCGTCAGTAATTGTTAGATGAATCAGTAATTCCATTTTCTTGCAACAGTAAGCGTTACATGACACACGAATACCACTTCCTGTGCCAACAATTGTTAGGTAACCCTCTGATTCTACTTTATGCACCAATAATTGTCAAGCGACCCGCCGATTCCATTTTCTAGGGAAATAAGTAATATATGATTGACCGATTCCAGTCCATTGAAGCATTCCTGTATCAGTAAAACCCAGGTGACTTACCAATTTCTTTTTCTGCATCAACAACCATAAGATGACATAGCGATTCCATTCCATACAGCAATAATCACTAGGTGACTCGCCGATTCTACTTCCTGCCTCAATAAGCGTTAAATGGCCAAATCAATTGCACTTCCTTCACTAATAAGCGTAAGTTGATCTACTGATTTCAGTTGCTGTACCAATAAGCGTTAGGTGACAAATCGATTCCACTTTCTCTGCCAATAAGGTCTATATGACTCGCCGATTACCTTTTCGGCACTAATAAGCGTTTTTACCGATTCCAATTTCAATACGAATAGAAGTTAGGTTGCTCACCGATACCAATTACAGGTCAAGTAAACGTAAGATGAACCAACACTTAGAATTTGCAGTGAAATATGTCTTTATGGTGACTCATCGATTCCATTTTCTCCGGCAATAAGTGTTAGATGATTCAAAAATTCAATTGCTTGTGACAATAAAAATGATCTGACTCAGTCATTTCCCTTCCTGCATCAATAAGCGTCAGATGACCAAGCGATTCCACTTCCGGCGCGAATAATCTCAACTTGACACACCTATTACACATCTTGCAATAATAAGCGTTAGATGCCTCGCCAGTTACACTTCTTACACTAATAAGCGTTAGATGACCCGCCAATTACACTTCGTGCGCTAATAAGCGTTAGGCTAATCTTCGATATCACTTCTTGTGCTACTAGATGCTTGCTGGTCCCCCGATGACACTTCCTGCACTAATAATTGTTAGCTGGCCCGCCGATTCCTTTTTCTACTGACCGACTGACTGCATTTTATCTGCCAATAATCGTTAGGTGACCCACTAAATTTAATTCCTGTGCGACAAGACAGGTGTTTGTGAAATACATCCTGTCAAGGCCGGAGCGGATGTCATTTTGACCTTATTTCCGACAGCGGCGGAAATGGCTACAGAGGCAAACAGATCAGGTGCCTCTTAGAATTACGTGGGCGTGCGTGGGCGAGGCAAAAAAAAAACCGGAAGGAAAGTCCCAGTTCTAGAGGACTAGATAAAGGCCTCGACACACGGATTCGCCAGTAGCAGAGAACGGCCGGTGGAAGCAGAGAGAGACAACACAGGCAGACTACACTCCCGTCAGCCATTCTATATGCGCCCTCATCCTTTCCGTTCTCTATTCCACACAGTTCGTCGTCATTAATAAAAATATAACCTTATATTTTTATATATGCGTGTTTGTTGTTTTGTCGTCATACGGCGATATATAACAATTGATATATACACGCTCATTAAAGTATCCCTTAAATCACTTTAAACTATTCTTACTGGGTCATATTGCCTAAAGCGATGAATAAATCAACTAATAATGAAAACTAATGTTGGTTTTCTATCACTGAAGTATAAGCAATATTCAATTTGTTGCGACTGATTGACCGGTTTATATATAAAATACAATTTTACGATTTCTGTTCTTGGAACAGTTGTACATTTTTCCATGGGTAATTTTCTTTGTCGGTTTCTAAGTCCTGAAAAGAATAAAAGAAAATACCTAGTATGAAAACTGATATGTTATGCCATTAGCAAATTCCTACGTAACTTTTAGGGTACACTGTTTTGTTCATCGTCTTCTTATTAAACGTAGTGCAGTATTATTCATGATTACATTTGTAGGACAACAATGGCCAAGAGCGAATTCAATTTACAAGCTTTTGTCCGCAATATACAACGACTCACAATCGGTTAAAAGTCGTTCCTGATTCAAAGCAAACGTTATATTTTTTAAATTCTGTTTCGAATGTAAGCTATAGAACTATGAAGCATCAAATTTGACGTTCCGTAACCAACTTCGTTATTTGTTTTCTTTTCTAAACGTACTTCCATAAATACATTGTAGAGACAGAGAATTTCGATTTGAAAATAGTACAAATATTTTTTTCCCGCACGGACGGCCAGTCATTTTGTAAACACGCAGAGCAGAAATATCTACATTTACCGCAAGCCGACTTCTTTAACAATCAACGTTGAAAAGACATTCCAGCATTAGAAGCGGAAAGCGAAATAACCTGACCTTACAAAAAAAAATTCGTTTTTTTTTTAAATCAAATATTCTATGCAGGAAGTTTTGAAGCCTTTTAGATTTTGATTTCAAAAATTTAAAAATAATGTTCAGAAAATAACATTTCAAAAAAGAAGAAAACATTAATGCGAAAAAAAAGGCCAAAGAAAACAGCTGTCAAGTTTCTGAATTTGCACGAACGATGAAAGGAAAAAAACATTAAAAATGAAACAATCTTTGAAAAGAATTTGGCTTTTCGCCCGATTAGCTTTGGAAAGTTTGTTAATGGAATCTGATGTTGAATATTGATTTCTGTAATTTAAAATTTATACATACATACATACATACATACATACATGCATATATATATATATATATATATATATATATATATATAATAAAATAAAATAAAATAAAATAAAATAAAAACAATTTATCACTCCTGACATATTTTGGTTATTGATTTACTGATTTATTTTTCAAATCTTATCATTCGTGTTTATGGTTCACTTATTTCACGTTGAATGTTGTTCCAGCGTCTCTTGAGTCATTATCGTCATTGTCCACTTTTAATCATCATTATATTCTTCTATTAACTTCGTTTTCTTCCTTTTAATGCTTTGTTTTTTTTATGTCATCTCCTACTCTTATCCTTTATTCGTCCTTTCTTTTTTCCACTACAGTTTACACCACGTTCCTTATCGTCTGCTGCATTCATTTGTCATTTCCTTTCCTCGTTCTTTCCCGCTCTTACTTTCATTCTTCTTGTTATCTCTTCCATTTGTTTTGAACGCGTCAATCATTTTCCATACCTTCATCTCTGCTTTTACTGTCATTTCTTCTCAACTATCACCTCTTTGTGCTGTCGCCATTCGAAAACTTCATTCTTCTCTAACCATTTCTTACTCCATACATCAATTTCTGCTATTACTATCCATCTTCCCTCATCTTTCCTATATTTACATTATTTACATGCGTTTCGGCTATTGTACTTTCCGGCATTAATCAGATACTTGTCTCCCAGGTTAAACTTGTGGACCTGTCGAATTTAACTATCGGCTTCTTCTGCTGATCATGTCTAAGTTTGTCTTATTAGTAACTTGGAGAAATATTGTGATAAGTTGAAGACAATAATATAACTAATGACAAGTTCTCATCCAACAGATGCGAAGAGAAATAATGTTTTCTCCATGTCTTCTTCGGCTGTTGCTTCTTCGTCTAATCTGTCTGCTTTTTACTTCCATATTGCATCACAAATTTCTTTTTGTTTTGCTGAATGCATTTTTTTCTGATTGTTGTTTCTCATCAATAATTCCTCCATTTATATTTTCGAATCTCCTCTCTTCTTTTTCAAGCATATTCATTCTTTTATTTCCTCTTTCTATTATGTAACTTTCTTTTTATAGGTCTTGAATTTCTAATGTCTTTTTCTTTGTGTCTTCTTCTTCTTCTTCTTCTTCTTCTTCTTCTTCTTCTTCTTTTTCTTCTTCTTCTTCTTCTGCTTCTTCTTCTAAACTTACATCTCCTTCTGAATGATGTAATTTGACTCTTTCTTCTTCGATGTATATTTCTTTTTCTCTCTCGTATAACTCTTTCTCATTTTCGGATTTCTGCTCTAAGAAATCTATGTCGATCTGTTGTTGATAGCTGTCATTTAAGTGCTATGCATCATATAAACACATGGGTGATCATGTCTCCAAATACTGGGCAAAAGAATTTTTCGCAATAGGTTGCCATTACTTTATGCAGTAGACTGGGTGCCAACAAAGTCTATAGAACTGTCTTGCAATTTAACCCATAACAATGGAATAATGCCTTTCCCAAAAGTATTATCGCTAAAGTGAATGCAACGAATTCAACAATAATTCGAAGTCGGCTCGGAATGAGAAAATGAGCACCACAACGCACATAACCAACTGTATTTGTAAATAGAGGAAAAAGAGAAGAAAAAGGAAAAATCGGATGACTCAATGAAAGCAGCAGAAGAAGAAAGAAAAAGCAAGGAAAAAGAAATATGTGAAAAAGAAGTAGCAGTAATTGTGGTGGTAGAATTAGCTAAAAAAGACATTTAAGATCAACACTCACTCATGCACATACTCATATATTTGTTACTTCAAACGCAATGTTATGCTTTAGAGGAATATGTATATATATATATATATATATATATATATATATATATATATATATATGTTATGCTTTAGAGGAATATATATATATATATATATATATATATATATATATATATATCTGTATATATATATGCTCTCGTTACCCGACTGAGCTCTTTAGGGAGGATATTTTTGAAAACAGTTGTCGCGTCTACCATTTACGCATTACACCTTATCATGAATTGAGTTCTCATGGCTGCTGATGTGTGTGTATACACTGCGTATAATAACACAATCAAATTTTTTCTCTCTCAGCCGTGCGCCGATAGCTTTAAGGTAGGATCCCTGATTACGTACCACAAAAGCTTGGATTCCGGCTGGACGCAATCAGATGTTTACCCACACTAGTGAATTTTGATACAGCGAAACAGATTTATATATGGATGATTATATATATATATAATGATAATAATAATAATAACAATAATAATAATAATAATAACGAGAGCAGTAATAATAATGCTAATACTAATAATTGTAATAATATATTTAAGTTGGTCTCGAAAAACCCACCGAGAACAAATACGGAGGGGAAAAAAAGGTTAAGTAAAAAAAGAAACAAACTAAGTACTTGAACATACATCAAATACTCGTAGGAAAGAAAAACCTGAGGCGAGAACACTAACACTAAAGCGCTCAATAGAGCAACAAAGAAAGAATAAATCTAAGTAAGAGCCAACAGACCTACCTAAGTCGAGTCGTAGGGTGTAACCTAAGTAGGTCTGTTGGCTCTAACTTTTTATTCTTTATATATATATATATATATATATATATATATATATATATATATATATATCATTTATTCTTTATATATATATATATATATACAAATGAATAAGGAACTAAGAAAATATTACAGTCATTACTAACTACCTGATGAGTCTTTTTCTTTAATGTCGAAACAGAATGTACAATTTTGTACTAGATTTTAGTTTATACATGTTCTAAAGTATAATTCATAATGTATATATATATATATATATATATATATATATATATAGAGAGAGAGAGAGAGAGAGTGGTGAAATATATACGTGAGTAATGTGGGAATTTCTTATCACTTGACCCTTGTGTGAAAACTCAGTGTGTTTATAGTTATTATTATTATTATTATTAAGAAGATTTTTCAGACAATGGATTTCTGTTAATTCTTCTCAACCTGAAATTTGTGTTTCTTCCATTTTCCAATAGGTCTTGAGTTTTGCTTTGCAGAAAAGCAAATGTAAACAGAACTAAGACCATTTTTCTTTTAAAAATAAACTTTCCCCATTATGTGTATAATAGGGACATTCATTGCTGCGACACGTACGGAATCGATTAATCCTTTTCCCGAATTATTCGGAAATGTTAGATACTGAGTAACAGTCATGAAAACCGGAAGCTAAAGCTAACAACAAAAACAACAACAACAACAATAATAATAATAATAAATAATTATAATTACATGAACAACAACAATTACAATTATAATAATACAAATACATGTAGTTATTATTATTATTTTTATAAATATCCAGAAACAATTGAGCATATTGTATCAAGTTGCACAGTGGAATATTCCACTGAATATAAAACCCGGTTTGAGAGGTTGCG
Organism: Ascarosepion bandense; assembly: GCA_037127315.1. Taxonomy (NCBI): domain Eukaryota; kingdom Metazoa; phylum Mollusca; class Cephalopoda; order Sepiida; family Sepiidae; genus Ascarosepion; species Ascarosepion bandense. The sequence continues at coordinate 630,550 of JBBBDQ010000474.1, read as the reverse complement.
CCAATATCTACACGGGAATGTATGGTACTTTTACGGGAAAGAATCTGTGAGAAATTGGTATGAACATTACCCAGACCCAGTAACAGAGGTAGAAACTGTTATAATTTTACAAAGCACGCAGACAGATCAATCAAAATGAATCAATCAGACATTGTGATCAAAGTCCACAGACACAGAATGTGCTTTTTATTGGTATGGCAGATTGTAATGTATCAAAATACAAGGATCTTGAAGTAGAAATCTCAAAAGAATGTGGAGAATAAGCATTTCCGTTGTAGTTGGAACATTCGAATTGATTGGAAAAAAATCCGATAGTCTCAGTGAAGGCATTCATGGTATCTTATAACTTAAAGAAATACAAAATATTGTACTTACAAGTACAGCTAGCACCTTAGGCTATTCTCTATGTAAAATGTGTGTTAGATCTTTGGTTTAATTTTATACAAAAATAAATTATAAACGCAAATTCTACACCATCAGATTCTTTTCTCGCACTTTCCGCCTGTGGAATTCCCTTCCATTTACTTGCTTCCCCGACAGCTACAATCTCCAAGAATTTAAATGTAAAGTCAATAGTCATCTCCTATCTGACTAACCTGCATCCTCTCCCTCATCCTCCTTTATCCGTCCACTCCACTGTCATCATTATTCTCAACCCTTCTTTTTCCCACTTCCTGACGCCCTTATAACCTGTCACTCTTTTTCATAACATTACTCCTATGTAACCCCCTGCAAAACAGGGGCAGTAAAATGCCTTACTTCGGGTGATATGATGATAAAAAATCATTGGAAAGTGTCATGAAGACATTACTGACATCATCTGTTTGATTAGGACCCGTAAGTAAATATGCATACAACATAAATCCAAGGAAATATTAATAACAAAATAATATTTTTTTAGTGAGGACGTAGCAAATATCAGTCATTAAGAATCGTTTAACAAAATACGTTTAATTGCTAAAAATATATTTAATGTCTATATCCAGCTGCATTACTGACAGAAAAAAACTCAAAATAGTAACCAGAATAAAAATGAAAAGAATTGCTTAGAGTAAATAAAGCTAAAAACATAGAATTATAAAAGAAACCAAGGGCTTAATATCAATTGATTAAGCCAATGAATTATAAAAATATAAATAACCAATGTTTATGTCTTTTAACTGAAATTGACTAGGAAGAAAATTTCCCTCAGTAGATTGCAACTAATTCTGCAGTAGATTAGTTGGTAATCAAGGCAAAAAAAAAAAATACAATCTCTTCTGCTATTTAAACCATAGCTGGAGGGAGAAGAGTTGTATTGTTATCTTTCACAAGGTTATTCACGCGAAGGTGAACGCGAGGGATTCAACTAGAATATCGAACTGATTAACTAAATACACGTTTGAATTTCATGCTGGGGATATTCAACATTATCACACCATATTATATCTTAAATCTATCTTAAATAAACTTAGTTGGTGACCTTCAGCTACCCCAAAAGTTTAACAGTATCAAGCTTGTGATGACTTAAAATAATAAATTTTATTTAGGCAGTTTTTTCTCACATTTATCGTTTGTGGAACTCTTTTCCATTTGCTTCCTTCTCTGATAGCTTTAATCACCAAAGGTTTTAATGCCACGTCAATTCCTTTCTTATATATCTTTGGTTTCTATTCTTCTCTTATTCTTTCTTATCAATGCCCCTGTACCTTTTGTTTCTCTAACTAAAAATCTATGCTCACCACTATACTTGTGAAATGGTTATAAAAATTATCTATTCCAATAAGTTTGTTTAAAAAACTGACAAATTTTGTTTGTTTAATTTGCATTATATTTTTCCCATTTTCATAGAGGGCTTGCAGCATTGTACAGAAATATTTTGATAAACTGTCAGAATTGAATAATTTGTCGTTTTATTTTTCACAGTGCGGCCTAGTACCTAAAAGCCGCTACACATGAAATTACGATAGACCCTTTCAAACGTCTATCATCTAAGAAAATAACCTGATGCAGATAAAGGAATTATAATTAACACATAGACATTATAACGTATTCCGAAAATGACTTCGAAGTACTTGAATAGAAATAAAAAAAAATATGATCTTCTGAAAGTTTATCTACGATTTTGAACTCACACACACACAAACACACACGCACACACGCACACACACATATGTGTGTACACATGTAGGAAAGTGATTGATTGTGCCTGCTTGGGACAAAGTTGTCCACTGACATAAAATAGAAAGATTATATTGAATTGATTAATAGGTTTGTTGCTAGGAATGTTGATTCACTATATCATGCTAGATAATTTTTTTTATAGTAGAATCTATCATACATAATTATAAGTCCTCCTTATGTCATTTACTTTGAATATTGATGCCATATTTAATATTACTGATATGCAATTATAGATTTCGGATAAATAAAAAATAAAAAATAAAATGTTAAATATTTTGATCTAGAGCTGGCGTGTGAAGTTCAGTCACATAACATCCTTCTCCCTTTTCTATAAATACTTCTACATGAAATTGTTCTTATGCAAATGTCTCTCTTGCACCTAGATGTATATAGTCCTGGTTATGGGTAACCTGACGTGATGTAGTGGTTAGCAAACTCTTCTCGCAAGAAACCTTTACAACTGAACATTGAGTTTGATCCTCCCTGGGTCCCATATAAATATATAGTCCTATAGTAACCCAAACCGTAGAAAATCGTCGGAAACTATTATCATATAACTTACGGCTGCATTTCAGTTAAGTGCCATATGTGATGCACGCTTTAGGCGATCATGTCTCAAAAGAGACATGACTGACTGGACAGAACTAGGTTACAATTGCTTTTTGCAGCAAACTGATTGCCAGGCAAGGCTATAGAACACAATTTTTCCTATTACTTAACCCATATCTGGCGGGGAGAGACGGATTAATACATTTCCTAAGGGTATTTGTGCGTAAGTGAATGAAAGGAATTCAACTGGAATTCGAACTCGGCTCCCCAATTTGTCGTTCCGAGCCGATATCCACTGCACCACAGCACACGTTTAGCCAACTCAGCTGTAAATCGATGTGATTTCTACGCCAGATCTGGATAGTATTTTTGTCGTCTGATATTGGAAAAGTTGATCTTGTAACCGCAGCAGCTGCGAACGTTATGATCACCGATAGGACCTCGATGGCGTGAGAGGCAACCACACTTTATACATTTTTCCAACCACTGCTATAAACAATCGAAGTAATCAAGAACTCTATAACTTTAGTGTGCATGTGAGACAGAGTTCAATTTCAATCTGTACCAAGAGGCTCCTCTCTGCTTATTTGATCGTTGTCACCATAGCAACCGTCACGATACATTTTGATCAGACATCGTATTTATAGCAACATACAATTCAAATTTTGGTTAAATTTAACGGGCTCAATGTCCGTTACAGTGTGTCCATTGATAAAACCGATGTGGTCATAGGGATCATCTCTATATCGTTAATGACTCTTTCACGCCCAAATATTAATTAATATGGTTTTTATTTAGTTCTTGTTTCATTAATGCCGTTTTGAGGATTGATGGCATGATTTGGTACTTTTATTTGACATTTATAATTTGTACCAATTGTTATAATGGGTAGTAATACGGTAAATTTGCATTATTCTGATTAAGAAAGGTGCACAGCTGAAAAGATATAATAATTACAAAAATATGAATTACATACACGCGTCTATGAACATGTCTCTTTTATATGCATGCATTCATCACAATGAAGGTGATAACGTGACTAAGACGCAAGGTGCTACCTGTAATGCATAGGAATTTGAAGACTTTAGAAGGAATCGAAAACTCCATTTGTCAATATTCTTGCTCTTTGTGGTGCAGTGGATATAGGCTCGGAACGAGAAGTCTGGGAAACGAGTTCGAATTCTAGTTGAATTCCTTGCATTACACTTACGGGCAAACACGCTTGGGAAAGGTATTAATCCATCTCTTCCCTCCAGTTATGGGTTAGATAACAGGATAGATTGGGTTCTGTAGCCACGGCTTGCAAACAGTCTATCGCAGAAAGTAATGGCAACCTACTGCGGAGAAATCGGCTCTTTCGAGACATGATCGCCTAAGCGTGTAATAAGTAACTGACTGACTGAATTAGAATGAACGAAAGAGATGTTTGTAATATTTTCAAGATATATCTATATATATGTGATAACTACAGGATTTAAACATACAATAATTACCTTAGACAGTTTTTGCAATACCTCTTTCGGTGAGATGAGATTTTAATGTTTAGCCTTTTTTATTAAATTATAAAAAACAGTTTATCATAAATCTCTCTCTCTCTCTCTCTCTTTATATATATATATATATATATATATATATATATATATATATAATTTGTTTAAACGTTATTTTTAATGGATACTTTTATTTAAGTAAATGTTCTGTTTTTATTATTAAAGAGTATATTTATTTATTTATATCTACCGGCCTGAATATTCAATAAATCAGGCTAGAAAAATAAGATTCCTCCAGCAGGATTCAAATTTGCTTCCCTTCTTCTTCTTCTTCTTCTTCTTCTTCTTCTTCTTCTTCTTCTTCTATGTGCCCTGTCCCTACAGGACGTAGGCGATCATGGCTCTCCACGTCTCCCTATCCCTTGTGGCTCTTAGTATGTTTGCTCCTGTTGCTCCTGGCAACCCCCGTTCCGTCATCCACCTGATCAGGCCCTGCAAATATGTTATCCGCTGCCTTCCTCTGTCTCTCCTTCCTTCTATCTGTCCAGTCAGTATCAGGTTCTCCAGGCTCTCCTTCCTCATTGCATGTCCCAGGAACTTCAGTTGTCCCTTCCTGATGCTCAGCATCAATTTCCTTTTTGTTGCCATTCTTTCTAACACCTCGTCGTTGCTTGTATGCTCAGTCCACGATATCCCTAGCATCCTTCTGTAGAACCACATTTCGGCCGCTTCCAGTTTTGTCCTCATTTTCGATGATATTGTCCAGCATTCACAGCCGTATTGAAGAACTGACATCACGTAGCAGTCTAGAACTCTTTTCTTCGTTTCTATTGAGATTTTCCTGTGTGTTAGTATTTTGCTCATCTTCTGGAACGCGTCCTTTGCCATGCCAATTTGCCTTCCGTGTCGCACTTTCCATCTCCTGTTCGAACACTTCCTAGGTACTTAAATTATTGTACTTGTTTGATTCTGATATCTCCCACCTGTATTTGGCATTTTGGGTTGTATCTTTTGCTGATGGCCATGCACTCAGTTTTCTTAAAGTTTATTTGTAGTCCCTTCTTGTCACTCTCCACTGCTACTTTCTGTATGAGGTCTTGTAGTTTCCTTTCCGTGTCCGCAATCAGCAGTGTATCGTCCGCATATCTTCTGTTGTTCAGGTTGTGGTCTCCAATAACAAATCCTGGCGTGTCATCTAGGGTCCTCAAAATATTCTCGCTGTATAGGTTGAACAAATCTGGTGAAAAGACACATCCTTGTCTTACGCCTTTTTCTATCTTTGTGTATCTACTGAGGTCGTTACCTGTCCGTATACAGGCCGTTCTTGATTATTCTTATGTCTTTGCCGAAAATGTCGAGATTGCCCAGCATCTCCATCAATTCTTTGTGTCGTATTTTGTCGAATGCCTTCGCGTAATCAATGAAGCACAGGTACAAGTCTTTCTTCATTTGCAATGCCCTTTCAGAGAGCATCCCAATCATGTAATGTGACTCATTAAGCTGATAGTTCTGTGTAGTTCGCACTCGTTTGCACCAGGTTTCTTCGGCAGCGCTATAAATATCGACTTGCATATGTCGTCTGGTATTATTCCGCTGCTATAAATTTCGTTTATTATGTCGGTAATCTTTTCTATGCCATATTCTTCTAAGGCTGTCAGCAGCTCTATCACTATGCCATCTGGGCCAGGTGCTTTGTTTCTGTTCATTTTGGCCATTGCAGCTTCCACTTCGGATTTTAGTATTTCCGGTCCATCCATCTCCTTCTGTATTCTTGGTTGTTCTCTCTTGTCGCAAAAGAGATCCTTTATATATTCTTCCCATCGCTGGAGTATTTCCTCTTTCTCTAATATGATTGTCCCTTCCTTGGATTTTATGCATCCTCTTGAGGAGCAGGTTTTTTGTCCTGTCATTCTCTTATCTCTTTATGCATCTCTGCTTTGTTGTTCCTGCTCAGTCTCTCTACTTCTGCGCATTTGTTGTTGAGCCATTCCTCTTTGGCTTGTCTGCATTTCTTCCTTATCTCCTTGTGAAGGTTTTTGTACTCTGCTCCGTGTCTTGGCGTTATTTTTTGTCTCCTTTGCATCATGTGGAGGATCTCTTCGGTCATCCACTCGTTTTTTCTTCTGCGTCTGATTTCCTTTGGGGCTATGTTATTCGCTGAGGTCACCATCGCTTAGTGAATCCCATTTTGAGTATCCTTTTCCAATTTGTTCTTCATATTTGTTCCTCACGCTGTTATTATATTCTTTCTGCAGGGTGAGATCGTCCTCTAGCATGTCGTATTGCAGCCTTGGTGATATGCTGGGCTTCTTCAGTCTTCGGAGTTTCACTTTTAGTTTGCAGATGACTGAGACGTGGTCACTTCCGCAGTCAGCACCTGGGTATGTTTTGCTTCCCTTAGGGGGCCCTAAAGGATCTTGCCCATCTTAGAAAACTGACTACATTGCTGGCTCTTAGACAAGAGAGAGAAATGTGCATTAGTCCCACGGGACACTTCTGGCCAAGCAGGAGGTCGCCGTTCTAATAAATGTCTGAAAGCTAAATGTCAAAACTTTGAGCATTTCTTGTGATTGGAAAGTGAAAAGGTAACTGGTATTAATCTCCTGATGTCTAAATGAATTGAGTACTAAAATGTCTATACATGTTTTTATTTTCTTGAAGTGTGTATGCTTTTTCTTTTTTGCGGACCCACACTCACACACGCACACACATAAGCTTGTACATATATATGTATATGTATCGTGCTTGCATGTGTGTGTGCAAAACGTTTTGACTGTAAAACCCGAAAACACTAACCATGGATATATAGTACCCAGCGCAAATGACGCCATTTTAATTCCAATTTAATCAAATTTCCAGTATCTGATTTTATCTAAATATGTTTTTCTGTTCTTATTAATGTTAACTCAAAGTACAAATTTTGAAGTGCCTGCATGTAAAATATTTCAAATAATGATTTACATTTAATATTATTTGATATTTTAAAAATCGGGTATGATATACCCATGGTTGGTATAGCTGTAACTTTAATTGATGGTTAGTTTCCAGAGTTAAATATATAATCAAAAAAAAAAATAAAAAAAAAAATGAACAAGGTATTGCAAAATTTAAAAGATAAAAAACATGAGTTTTGTGAAGAGATTGCAAAAGATTTGAGTAAATAATACAACAAGAATCAAGAAAGATCATAAAACAAAGCAAGTTAAGAGCAAGAAATAAATCGGATATAAGAATGTCGCAAAAAATAAATTGAACAAAAATTCATAATTTTAAAAATGAAGAAAATTGAATTGTCAAAAAACTGATGTTGCAAATGTAAACAGGGTAGATGAAACAAATATAATAACGCCTTAAAACATAAAATATAATATAAACATAAAATATAATAACGACTTAAAACATAAAATATAATATAAACATAAAATATAATAAAGACTTAAAGCATAAAATATAATATAAACATAAAATATAATAACGACTTAAAACATAAAATATAATATAAACATAGAATATAATAACGACTTAAAACACAAGCAACTAAATTATAGCATTCAATTAATTATAGAAAAGTGAAGATTTTTCTTCAAATAATACTGGATCCACCGCCTAATACATTTCTTTGAAAAAAGAGTGAATGAAGGAAAACAAATGCTAATGGTAAATGGATTACGATATTTTAAATTGTTTTTGTCACTCTATTTTAAAAGTGTTTGTTTGAAAATAAAATATTTACACATTTATAACGTTAGTCATATATTTTTATCACCACCAACAACAAAAAAATGCAGTTTAAAAATGAGAAAGTAAGTTATTTCTACAATTCAATCATGAATTTAATAGGAAAAATAATCCCGTTTCCTGAATGTTCTAGTCGATAGAGAATTATGCAACCATAAGGCAAATACTTATTGCTAATAATTTTCCATGCCGTTAATAACAATATAATTTAAACATTAAAATAAAATAAATAAAACTTGATATAAAAACAGTAAAAGTTTTTTTTAAATATTTTCTATTTAATTTTGATAGTAATGTTTATTTTCTTTATAGTTTTGTGTTGTTTTTGTATTTTTCTTGGTTGATTGATATTTTGTGATTATTGAATGCTTTTTTGAAGAACTTTTCTGTTGCTCCTATGGAAATCTTGTCATTTTGTTGATGTCAGTTATCACAGTAGCTATGTATATTATGTTGTTGGTTATGCATTTATTTTTGAGTAAACATGTGTCTTTCTTTCGGCAATTACATTTGTTCGTATTGTGCTGTTGGTTTGTGTAATTCTTGTTCGTTTTATTAAGTATTTTATTATTGTGTTTGGTCATTATTTTTTCCATATTTTCTATGTAGTGATAACTAATATTGACTGTGTTTTAGTTAATGAGTTTTATTTTATTGTGTTTATAGAATTTTATTTTCTCTTATGTCAAAAATATTTTTTCTATTTTTTTATATTGCTGTTGTACGTTAAACCAGATTATGTTTCTACTGTGGACTTTCGTCGACAATTTGTTGTAATGTTGTTGTGGCGAAACTTCGCCGAAATGTTGTAGTTACCGGTTTGGTCGGAAGTAAGACACGGAACACAGAAGGTAGGTTAAAACAATGTATTAGTATAGCAAGAACAATTGTCAAAGATATGTGTTAGTTATAAATAACGAGAAATAATTCAGTGTGAACGATAAGTTACGCTGCTCAACTGTCGTTCACTGCCGTAAAAACTGCTGAACTGACTGCCTCCCTGATATCACACAGGTAATTACAAATAGTTAGAAGAAGAGACCATTCTTCGTAGAAAGGCACCATAACGCTTTCTTTTTTATTGTCTTTGTTTTGTTTATCTACATTTGGGCATACGAGTTTATTTGGCTATCCGCAATTTCTTATTGCTAACTGGTATGTTTTTTGTTAAAACAGTTTATGTTACCTAACATATAGACATCAAGTGACTAGAATTATTGTTGATATATGTATAGTGTTGTCTTTTTCTTTTCTGCAAGGTTTGTATGTATCGTTGTTTAGGTTGAGCATTATGGGAAAGAAATTACTTATTTTAGATTTAATTTTATGTCAATAGAAACACGAGTAAATAATAATAATGAATCAAGCATTTAGAAAAAATATACAGCCCGGACAAGGGAAGACATCTTAACAGTGTCTTCACGAAACTTCAAAGACAGCATGAACTTGTTCATTTTAAATTACAAGTTCTTTGCTCTAAGACTATTAACGCCGTATCTTCACTATGATGTCCAAAACTGTAAGATAAAAAACATCCTGCCAAAATAGTATAAAACTATCACAACTCAACACTACACATACAAGCAGATACGGATATATATATATGTATATATATATATATATATATATATATATAAATAACTGCTGTAAATTTGTCATTGAACACGTCTCGAAAAACCCCACCGAGTACAAACGCGGAGGAGAAGAAAATGGTAACAAAAAAAAAGAAACGAACTAAGCACTTGCATATTAGTGAATGTACTAGTCGAAAGAAAAAAAAAACGAGACGAGTAAACTAACATTAAAACGCTCAATACACAAGTAGAGCAAACAAGTAATTTGTTAACCTAGAGAGCCAACGGATCTACCAAAGTTTCAGCAAATTAGATCTTCAGGAAAAGCTGGCCAACTTTCCCTGAAGATCCAATTTGGTGAAACCTTAGTAGGTTCGTTGGCTCTCTAGATTAGCAACTTATATATATATGTATAGTGCGAGAGGCCATGAACGTTTAGTTTAAAGGGTATATTTATTGTTGTATAAAGATATTATACATATTATGATATTTTAAGTGTCTATGATGGCATTTGTGACGCTGCAAGTGTTTCGGGTCTAAGATTGTCTCTCTTCAAGCGAATAAATTTGTGGCTTTACATATCGGGTTCATTGTGTTTGTGAGGGCCAAGTTCTTGAGTGCTGATTGCGGACACGGAAAGGAAACTACAAGACCTCATACAGAAAGTAGCAGTGGAGAGTGACAAAAAGGGACTACAAATAAACTTTAAGAAAACTGAGTGCATGGTCATCAGCAAAAGATACAACATTAAATGCCAAATACAGGTGGGAGATATCAGAATCAAGCAAGTCCAAACATTTAAGTACCTAGGAAGTGTTCCAAAAGAAGATGGAAAGTACGACACGGAGATCCGAAGGCGAATTGGCATGGCAAAGGACGCGTTCCAGAAGATGAGCAAAATACTAACACACAGGAAAATCTCAATAGAAACAAAGAAAAGAGTACTGGACTGCTACGTGATGTCAGTTCTTCAATACGGCTGTGAATGCTGGACAATATCGAAAATGAGGACAAAACTGGAAGCGGCCGAAATGTGGTTCTACAGAAGGATGCTAGGGATATCTTGGACTGAGCATGCAAGCAACGGTGAGGTGTTGGAAAGAATGGCAAGAAAAAGGAAATTGGTACTGAGTATCAGGAAAAGACAACTGAAGTTCCTGGGACACGCAATGAGAAAGGAGAACCTTATACTGACTGGTCAGATAGAAGGAAAGAGAAACAGAGGAAGGCACCGGATAACATATTTGCAGAGTCTGATCAGGTGGATGACGGAACGGAGGTCGCCAGGAGCAACTGGAGCAAACATACTAAGAGCCACAAGAGATAAGGAGACATGGAGAACCATGATCGCCTACGTCCTGAAGGGACAGGGCATATAAAAGAAGAAGAAGTAGAAAATTAAAATAAAAATAAAGATAAAGAATAAAGAATAAAGAAATAAATCAAATCAGTAAAGTCAAAAATAAAAAATAAAGTAAATCCTACAAATTAAATAAATCAAATATTGGCGTGTTGAATAGTCTGTGTTTTCTCATTAATCTTTCCTCATACTCTTTAAATGAAGAGGAAATATACCTTCTAAAATTAGGTCTAAAATTCTGTCCCACCCCCAAAAAGAATATTACAGACTTAAAAAAAGATCTCAAAATTTAGACGGAAATTTAGACTTCTTGAAACATTACACAACAACAACTACACTACCGATAAATCAATAGTAAAAAATAAATCAAATATTGCCCTAACAAAAACAACATATCAGATGAAATAAAAATATTCTTTGAAAAAATTTGTGATACAGGCTTTAAAGAAAAACACAACACCCGTAGCAATCTAACATACAAGCAAAGACTAGCACTAGAATACATCCGTAAAAACAATGATATAATAATAAATGAAGCAGACAAAGGCATTGCTGTAGTCATGAATAAAACTTATTACAAAACAAATATTCAAGATATGATGAGAGACGAGAAAAACTACAAAAAATCAACCAGAATATAGATAAAAACATCATATCAAAAATAAAAAAAAACACTCTGCCTTACACACAATAGAATATTAACGAGACAAGATAAAGATTTTCTTTCAGACTTTACTTCAAAATCAGTAATTTTTACGGACTTCCAAAGACACACAAATCAAACTATATATATATATATATATATATATATATATATATATATATATATATATACTCTCATCAGACAGTAAACTTTTTGCCCGATGATGGTGTTTTACCACCAACATTTTATAGCTATCAAGTTATACTATGCAATAATAATAATAATAATAATAATAATAATAATAATAATAATAACCGTATATTTAGGACCATTTTTAAAGAAATATCTAATTGTGTAATGTACTTCCATTAGTAACTATTAGTTATATATATATATATATATATATATATATATATATATATATAGGAAGATCAGCCGATTATAATATTGAGATTTCAACATTTCGGTATCATTACAGATAAATGATTTATTAAGTCAATGTTTTTTTTGACCACACAAAAGGAAATTTAAAATAAGGGCATGAGTAAAAATTTTAAAGCCTTCAAAAACCCGTAATAACAAGTATCTGTTTGATGTCATTGAACTTTTTCGGGACAAGCGGACGAGAGAAGTGATTTTGGTTCGTTCATTTGAGAATATTTATTAATAATACTTATTTTATGTCTATGTAAACATTCACTCAAAACATAAGGTGACAACACTTTCTACTAGTGGTTTTGTGCATAAAGAAGTGATGAATACGTAAGTAACAACTTCAACAAGAACGTCTGAGAGTTTTTATTCGACCAAACCAAGGTAATTTGGCGTCACTGAAACTTAAATAATATTTCGAAATATATCCATCGACATATCTATCGACATAAACGTTAATTCCATTCCACGTTCATCTATAAAATGTCCTCAAATTTATTTTATGCCTTCGTAACTAAAGTTCATTTCTATAACCATAATGACAATATCAACACATAAACTATTGAAGTTAGCAAGGAAAGCTTCGATCGTTCCCATAAAATAAATTCATATTTAAACAACTCACTTAACCTAAAAATATTTGCTCGCTATATAAATGACATTATTATTTTAATGAAATACAAAAGCAAGATCGATTATAAAAATGAAATAAATAAATAAACACATTCTTCCAAAAACATATTTTAATGAAATGCAAAAGCAAGATCGATTATAAAAATTAAATGAATAAAAACATTCTTCCAAAACATATGTTCTTAGCTATAAATTTATTAAAAAAGCTATCATTCTTAGACGCTCTCACAGAATTTGTTAATAATACATCCGACATTTTATTATACAAAAAGCAAAACACTATTAGCATAATATTTTTCCATCTTACTTTTAAGAGTGAATGCCTACTAAAAATGGAAGTGTAGTCATAAAAAATTGTCCTAAAAGAATCACAGGAAAATTTAAAATTTTGTGCCATTTTCTTTAAAGAACTCAATAATGTAAAACAGGCGCTAGTTAACAAAAGTTTCCCTAACTACCTCACTGACTACCAGATTAGACTATTTCTTTCTAAACTAATGGCCATACTGAACAGATAGATAAAAACAACAGCATTAATATCTAAAAAAGCCAAAAACTTTTTCAATTATTTATATGAGAAAATTAGTCTTGCTCATATCGTAAAAAAATACACACGTAAGTCAATCTGAAAATGGAAAATTAAATTATCTATTACAAAAACTGTAAAACGGCTAAATTCATCATAAAATAATAACAACTAACCTTCAAAATTAAAAGGAAAAATTAACCAACATTATTTACGAGTTCAAATGCCCCTTCAGAAACATTGCTGGAGATCAACTCGTAAATAGTTTCATTACTATACTCCTATTTAGACGAATTACGTTACACATACCTGACCACAACTCAATTAGGACTCATTTAAACATGTAAAATTTAATTTGGTTTATACCGAAACCTAAAATTAAAACATGAAAATAAAATCGCAGCTGTTAAAAATGTAAATAATTTTGGCTCTGAATTATTGTATTTATTTTCTGAAGACAAAGGCACTAAAAATTATATGCATATATATATATATATATATATATATATATATATATGCATATATTCCTTAATTCTCTTCATATATATATGAAGAGAATTAAGGAAAGACACTATAGATTTATAATTTGTAACGAGCTTAAACAATGTTAGTAGAAAACATTAAAATTCAAATCTAGAAATAGTCAGTTCATAATATGCACCTGATGACTGCCTAGTTCATGAAACTCTAAGATGTGCTTTAGACATAGGACAATATGTATATTTAACAATATATATATATATATATATATATATATATATATATATATATATAAGTTGTGTCTAAATACTTTTACGATACATTCAGGAAAGGTACCTACATGAAAAGTCAAAAGTCTAAGCAGATGCCCGTAAATATTTTGTTTTTTAGTTACTATTTTTAAATCTTACGGCATGCACTATTAAAATTACAATCCATAATACTATCCAAAAATATTTTTACAAAATTTTGGCCTAAGAATCCTGTCCTAGGAACGCGATGGTAAAGAGCAACAATGATTGGATGACTCAATTGCCTTCAGTCTGGAAAAGCAATCTGATACAGCCATGCAAACTCGTCTTAATTACCATTCCCACAGACGTACATAGAAGTCTTACCCGCCTTCTCACGTTATGAATGTCATGTCAGTTTTAAAATCAATATGTCTCCCTTAAGTCATTACTACACAGATTTAATGTTGAAGACAGACTAGCCACAAATATACATAAATGACAAACGTAACCTTAGTCCAATCTAATTTATCATTGATAATGGCTAAAAGAATAGCAGAAAGTGCTTAGATGAATAAAGCCTTCTGATATTTTTTACATAATTTTGGGAAAAAATCACAAAAATATTATATAGAAAACTTAACCACAGCTCCTTGTCTTTTATTTTTAACGAAACATGCATTAAAGAGGGATCGCTGCCTAAATAATATATATATATATATATATATATATATATATATATATATATATATATATAGAAAGAGAGATGGGAAATATATAATAATTCTATAAGTTTTGTGCATATTATTGCTTTTTAATATTCATCAGTGTAAATTAAATTATACTTCCTTATTGTCGCTAAACAGTGGATCTGTGCAGATATTAGTCCATTTACTAGCTTACTAGCGTGATATACATTGAACAATGTTATACATTTAGATTAATATTTACGTAATTCATTATTTGAAACGATCTTATTTGATGCGATTAATAAAACATTTGTAATTCGATTAGCCGCCACTTATCTAAAATGAACCTAAATATCTCGTCCTTTGTTAGTAATTGCTTTAAAGCCTCGTTTAATTGGAAAGAAAATTGAAATCCTCAACGTAATTGTCTTATTAGACTTTTTGTAGTTTGGAAAAGAATGTCCATACTTCCGTTATTAATAAATATTGAATACGCGTCATTAATGAAATTTGTACTCTGGCGCGGAACTTGAGTTAGTTTTTCTTGCGATATATTACGTAATTTCATAAAAAAAACTATTAGTGTTCAAGATGATTTCATTACACCTTTATTACTTTCTTATTAAGTTTCCCTTGATATCCACGCAGAAAATTAATCACGCTTATCAGCGTTTCTTTCACAGAGTGAACACATTCACACACTATCACGGATGATTTCTGTTTATCTCAGTCTTTTCTTATCTACTTAATTGTCCATCTATCTATCTACAGGGAGCCCAGTAAAAAGCAGCGCATTCAGAAACACATTTATTTAGCTATTTTGATACATATACAAACTGGACAATTATCACAGATACTCCAAAATGTTTGCTTAAATATTCAGAACAAAGTTGTAAGCGTGATAACCAGGGGGCAGTATCAACAGTATCAAATAGTGTCAACAGGAATTTCACCCCAAGCTTCAGTTTAGATCCACTTCAATGAATGAATATCGATGATATTACGACGGTTTTCCATGTGTCGTGTCTCTACAGTACGTAAATTTCTACTTGCGCTGTCTATCGTCGTTCTTAATATTTTTCCTCTTGGTTTCTCCCACAAGGATGTGCGTTGAGGTGTATTGGATATCGGCTCGGAACAAAAGATCGGAGTACCGAGTTGGAATTCCAGTTGAATTCTTTGCATTCACTTACGCACAAATACTCTTGGGAAAGGTATAAATCATTCTCTTACCTCCAGTTATGTGTTAAATAATAAAACAGATTGGGTTCTATAGTCTTGACTGGCAACCAGTCTACTGCAGAAAGCAATGGCAACCTACGATGGTATAATCTTCTGCCAAGTCAGTCATATCTCTTCTGAGACATGATCACCCAAAGAGTGTATCACGTATATCACTGACTGATGTCTCACAAACGCAGTTCCAATATCCATTTTCTGAACGACATTAGAAATATCTCTCGCTGCTTTCCCCTGTCTCTCTTTCCTTCTATCAGTCCTATATTAAATTCTTCATGCCTTCTTTCTTCATTACGTGTTCTAGAAACCTCTGCTATCTGTTCCTGACACTAAGTATAAATTTTCATCTCGTTTGTATCCTCTCTAACACCTTGTCATTGCTCATGTCCATGGCATTCTCAGCGTACTTCTGTAGAACCACATTTCTGTTGCTTCGTGCCTCTCCTTTATCGTTGAAGATATCGTACAACATTTGCTGTTATATAAAATGGCAAATATCACATAGTAGTGTAGCAGTTTTTTATTTATTCTTATGAGCTCATACTGTCTCTCTGTACTCTGGTTAGCTTTCGAAATAGCCATGACAATGCATTTTTGGATCACTGTATCGCACTTTCCATCGTCAATCAGAACACTTCATATGTATTCAAAATATTTCACCTGTTTTAAATTGATTTTCCCGGCCTTTATGTAGCATTTTGGTGATGTCCAAGCATTCATTTTTCTTAAAGGTAATGCTTAATTGGATTTCATGATGTCCAGGAAATCCTTGTGAATTCGACGAGGCAGCTGCTCGCTATACAAACAAGGCTTTTTCTATTTCTTTCACGCACAAGTACACACACAGGTGTGGTGCTAGGGGACTGATATATATCTATATCTATATCTATATCTATATATATATATATATATATATATATATATATATATTGATAAACTGAGATAGTGTTCTGGATTCTCGTTGAGAAACCACACAAGATAATAAATAACAAAAACAGATATGGAGATAGAAAATGTATGTTATATTGAACAAATTATACAAAATGGAACACGTGTTAGTCAATTCAGGAATACTAGAAATAGTGTTAGTAGAAATAAATATATTCAGTCTTGCAGTGGAACAGTATATCCAGGTAATGAGTCTATATCAGAACAACTCCAACTTACTATGCACCAATTAATGACAAACTAAGCGACTGTACAAAGGTACAACTACTCTTTACAACTATCACAACAACTACAGTAATTAGTTAGCCTTGTCACTTAAGGCATCATGTGATACAAGGCCATTTTTATGTGGGTTTTCCGGGCCATATAGCCCAGTCAAAAATATCTGTCTATCGTTACCCAATCGTGACTCTACTCTTTCGGCGGAGCCATGACTGGGTTAGTGCTCTCGGCCTTTGGGCAGAGAGCGCTCTCCGCCTGAAGGCAGAGAGCTGACAGTGACAATGGCAGTTGTAACTACTACAACTACAATATTTAGTTGGCTCTCCCACTAAAAGCAACATGTGACACAGGGTCAGTTATAAGTAGAATTTCCGGGCTACTGGCCCGTCCAAAAAATACCTGTCTATTCTTACCCAGTCGTGATTCTACCCTTCGAAGGAACAACGACTAGGTTAGTGCGCTCTGCTCGGAAGCAGAGAAAGCTCTCCACCCGAAGGCAGAGAGCTGACAGTGACAATGGCTGTTGTAACTACTACAACTACATTATTTAGCTGTCCCTCCCAGTAAGGGCAACATGTGACACATGGTAAGTTTATAACTGGGATTTCCAGGCTATATGGCCCGGTCAAAAAATATCTGTCTATTTTTGCCCAGTCGTGCTTCTACCCTTCGGCGGAACCATGACTGGCTTATTGCTCACTGCTCGGAAGCAGAGAGCGCTCTCTACCCGAAGACAAAGAGAGCGGACAGTGATAATGGCAGTTGTAACTACTGCAACTACTCCGTTCTCTGTATAGGCTGGATTATATATCAGGCGAGTCCATTCTTATGTGCAAAAAAGGTGCTCCCCAATAGATAGATAGATAGATAGATAGATAGATAGATAGATAGATAATTTTCTTCTTCATGTGCCGTGTCCATTCACGACAAAGGATCATGGACTTCTACTTGGCTCTGTCTTTTGTCGCTCACAAAATTCATCCCAAACCCCGCTCTGCCAGCTATTTGCTCAGGCCTATCAAGTAGGTTTCGCGCTGCTTTCTTCTTGTTTCTCTTTCCATTTTTCCGTTTTGTGAGTATTAAATTCGCTAGGCAATCCTTCCTCATTACATGTCCAAGAAACCTCGTGTCTCTTCCTGATGTTAAGTATGAGTTTTCTCCTCATTTTCATCCCCTCCAACACTTGTTCGTGCTCAGTCCATGTTGTTCATTTTTCTTCTATCAAACTATATTTCTGCAGTCTCAAGCCTCGCCTCCACGCTTGAGGAGATTGTCCAACATTCAGTTCCATACAGAATGACCGACATTGCATAACAATGCAGCACTCTCTTCTTTGTTTGCTATAAGATTTCCCTGTCTTTCTGTAATTTAGTTAGCTTTTGAAATGCGTCATATACCATGCTAATGCGTTTTTGGATCTCAACATCGCACTTTCCATTCTCTGTTAACACACTTCCCAATTACTCAAATAACTTGTTTTATTTTACTTTCTCCGATCTGAAGTTGGCATTTTGGGGCTTTTTTTTTGCTGATGACCACAGATTCAATTTTCCTAAGTTTATACTTAGTCCTTTCTTCTCGCTTTCTTTTGTTTACCTTCTGTATACGGTCCTGCATTTTCCTTTCCGTGTTTGCTATCAGAACCGTGTCTTCCGCATATCTTGCATTGTTGAGATTGTGGCTGACAATGACGGACCCCCGCAAGGCTTTTATTTCTCTCAGAACTGTTTCGTTGTATAAGTTGAATAGATACTGTGAGAAAAAATTCTTGTCTTACGCTCCTTTCTATTTTTTTATACCTGCTGAATTCACTTCCTACGCAAGCGGTTTTCTAACAATATATATTCTTGAATATCCTAAATTTTTACCGAAACATCGAACATCTCTATCAAGACTACTTTGTGGCACTTCTTGTTTATGGAACTCTTTTTAGGTTTCTTGCTTTTGATTCAAGTTTGTTTTTTTTTAGATTTAGATGAAATGTCTTCCATCATCGTCGGTCTTCTTAATTTCTGTTCTATTCATGCTCGATGAAAATGTTTTTCTCTTTCAACAAGAACATCTTAGAGATTTCTTGCAACCAAACCAAGGTGATTTAGCGTCAATCAACCTTAAAATTATTTTACTGGTTACACTCAGTAATTCCTTGCATCTTAGTGGCTTTGTCTCCTTGGTTGGTGTGAAACTATTATACTGAATGAACCGGTGTTGATCGCAGACAGCGACAGAAAATTGCAGTATTTCTTGGATGAGAGAATAAAAGAGAGCGGGAATAAAGGACTAACAAATAGTTAGAAATTGAAAGAATATATGGTCATATGGAAAAGAAAACGTTCAAAAAGTCAAGGTGTGCAGAAGAAATTACCATTTGGGATATGTATTTGATATAGACGAATGATATTGCATAACAGAAAACAAAACATGCACTGGAAGAGTGAAAATTGATTTCCAGAAATATGCACACCATTAAGAAAAAGGAATGAATTCATTGGAGAGAAAAACGTTTTACAACGTTACGTTTCGTAACGATATTCTGAAAGAAACGTCTGGTAAATCACTATTAGCGAATTATAATATTTCCGTATATTCGCGTAAAATCAAATTATTAAAAGTATACTTTGAATAATTGACAATAATGTTCTCGGAAAAATTCTCTCGATTAATTCTGTAAGAATCAAGATTCTCAATGGCGCAAAACATCGGAATAATGCACAACACAGAACGGCAGTTATCTGCCTCCCGACTGACGCGTAATGCGGCACAAGGCCTTTTTCAAGTGGAGAATCCGAGACCTAAAGCCCGGGTAATTTTTTTCATGGAAACTACACATGGCAGGGTCGGGTACCTAGTCTAATTTTTTTCCAAACGAGACTCTGGTCTTCGGCTGAGTCTCGTGTGTATTTATCTCCCAACGTCCCGGAGGGCAGAGAGTCTGACGACGTTAGAGTTCAAGTTAATGCACAACACATAACGATATATATCTACCTCCACACTGTGGTGGAATATGGCACAAGGTCTTTTTAATATGGGGTATCCGGGCCCTAAAGCACAGGCAAAAATTAATTGTCTAATTTTCCCCAGCGGAAAACAAAACAATACACTGGAAGAGCGAAAGGCAAAGAGACTGACATGGTAAGTGTTCGTGCTAATACACGACACAGAACACACTCAGACTTCTGTCTGAGTGATATATTTACTAAATATTTTTAATCACGTGATCCCAGTAGAACAATTCATTCAACAGTACGTTGTCTAGAGAGTCTTCTTCTACTACACGTGTCGGAATTGACAATATTTACTTAGATAGTAAAAAATATGCTAAAATGCTATGTACGTTATGAAATCCGTCGAAGAATACGATGACGTCTACTTTACCAAATGAGAAGGATGGGAACTGAAGAAATCACAGGTTGATCACATTATATTGAAGTTGGTGGCTGCGAAGACCAATATATAATATCAGTTTTTCTATATGACAGTGAATCCCTGAAAATAAATTTTCAGACAAAAAAATAAATAGATTTGAGTTAACAGAGACGTTGTTGCGCCGAAATATGCAAATAACAGCATGGACATGTGAGCAAAGAGGAATTTTCAAGGAAGAATTAACAAAAAGGGAAAATATTTGAATTTAGAAAAAGTCACTTGAAAATACTACGGATAATGAGGAAATAAGGATTGGAAATTTCGATATCCATAGGACATGGCAAAATAATTTACCTATATAAAATTTATACGAATCAGTCAGTTAATTGCCATACGTGATACACGCTTGGGCGATCATGTCTCGAAAGAGACATGACTGACTGGGCAAAAGATTATCCCGCAGTAGGTTGCGATTGCTTTCTGCGGTAGACTGGTTGCCGACCAAAGCTATAGAACCCAATATGTCCTGCTATTTAACCGATAACTGGAAGGAACAGACATATTAATACCTTTCCCAAGGTTATTTGCGCGTAAGTGAATACAATGGATTCAACTGGAATTCGAAATCCGCTCCCCGGTTTCTCGTTCCGCGCCGATATACAGTGCACCACAACGCACATCCGACTTTATTTGAATGGATGACCGAAAAAAGTTGGGAATGATAGTCTGTGAACAGATATACAAAGTGTATATATTTGTGAAGATACATGCCCATCGACAGTTTGATAAGTTCCGGTTCATCATGGAAAAATATCCCAATTTTTACATTTGTATACATGTTATGGAAATTAAAGCGATTAACGAAATTGATTATAAACAACCGAAAATTTGATATGATTTGTTTGAACATTATTTTTGATCAATCCTCCTATTCAAGTATATATTCAGTTTATAATCAAACAGAATTATATATTTATTTCTTCCGGCCTGATTATTTACGATAAATGTTTGTTACAAAAATGTGTGCCATTCGGCAGGATTCGAACCTGCGACCTCTATCTATATAGGTTTCATTATAAACAGAATATCTACTGAAATACTAGTATCGATCAAAAATAATGTTCAAACAAATCATTTCAATTTATATACATATTTTTTTTAATTAATTGTAATAATTACTATAGAATATACAAAATAACGAAATTTATCTTCATTTTTAAATGTATTCTAAAATATTATTTTCAGTAAATGCAAATAATTATATATATAAGTAATTATATATATAAGTTTAATTTTTGAAATCATGAGATTTATGGAACACATTTACATTTAATTACAAATAAAACACAAATGTTTAATGTTATATTTTTCTAAGTAGAAAGTTATAAATACCTGGCATTATAGCCCGGCGTTGCTCGGTTGTAATAAAAGCTTTAAAACTAATGTATGGTCGTGGAACTCAGACTCTTTGGACGTTGGCACGAAAGACTAAAAAGCAATAGTTGTTTCCAGTTAAAGCAAAACCGTAGACTGAAAGAAAAATGAATGGATGAAAGTCAAATTTTGATTTCCTGGTATCGGTATCAAATAAGTTTTTTTTCATCGTAAACTAAATTTTAAAGGCTAAATAAGTTCTCTGAGTAAATGTTATCATGGCTGAAACTAAGAACTACAATTATACCTACTTAGAACCAAACCCGAAGCAAAAATTAAAATAAAAGGGGTGAAAAAATACAGACATACAGGCAGATAAACAGACACACACACACATACATCTTGCCTTATATATATATATATATATATATATATATATATATTATCGATTTTCTGAACTATTGTAAGAAATGCAACCTCGAAACTTCTGCATATCGTTTCTTATGTCTTTGCCTATGACTGTATCAAATTTGATTAAAATTGGACCACACCTTCTATAACCCGATTTTTTTATTATCGATTTTCGATATTTATCGGGGGTATCTCGACACAAAAGATAGCTAAGAACACTCGCAGACGCTTATAGTACAACTGTGTAAATCTTCAAGAAAATCGGTTCAGCCGTTTCGGAGTCTATAGTTAACGGACACAGACACACACAGAGACACAGACACATACACACACAGACAAAGTTCCATTCATAAATAAATTTAGAATAACTCGCTTGATTAATTTTTCTCAAAGCCACGTGAAGTATCTACCTGTCTGCTTATCGTAGTTCACACTGATGGAAAGTCAGACGGTATTAATGAATGTTATCTCTTAATTGACTATGTGTAAAAGTGTAAAAAATAAAACACCTAGTATGCATAGAGATTAAAACGAAAGCACAAAATCACAAAACTTCCACGTCCATTGTCTAGTGGATGAAATATTCAAAGAATTCAGTATAGTGAAATTTGTATACACACACACACACACACACACACACACACACACACATATATATATATATATATATATATAGACAGACCGATAGATAGATATATATGTATATGAATAGTATAAATAAGAACATGTAGGAAAAACAGTTTTAAATCCAAGTCTATCTATTTCACTTATAACAAGCTTATTCAAAGATTTAATAAGGACGAATGATTTAAAAATATGAGAGTGTTTTTAAAATGAGGTATAATTTCAAACGTCAGATATGTATCACGTGTGAATATTAAATGTAGAAGATAAAACGTGTGTTTGTTTAACTGTATTTGAGAAAACATTTATGTATGCCTGCGTTGAGAGAAACCAAATGATGTAACGATTTTCCTTCTAAATAATGAGAGAATCATGTATGAATCATAACAGTCAGTTAAGTGCCATACGTGATAAAACGCTTTAGGCGATCATGTCTCGAAAAAAGCATGACTTACCGGGCAGAAGATTATCCTTCAGTAGGTTGCCACTGCTTTCTACGGTAGACTGGTTGTCAACCAAGGCTACAGAATCCAATCTATCCTATTATTTAGCCCATAACTGGAGGGAAGAGACGGATTAATACCTTTCCCAAGGGAAATTGCGAGTAAGCGAATGCTAGGAATTCATCTGAAATTCGAACTAGGCTCCCCAATTTGTCATTCCGAGTCGGTATCCGCTGCACCACAACGCACAGCCATGAATCATAAACGAAAGATAATTACGTTTAAATCTTAGTGAAAATAATGTTAACAGTTAAAACCTTTTAATAAAATAATAAATTACTAAATAACTTTAACAGTTAGTATCTTTCAATGAAATAAAAATAACTATGTATAAATTATTATAACATAAGTAAGTAGTATTATATAAATAAGAATGTATATATAAATAATCATTAAAATATTTACGGTTAGAATCTTTCAATTAAATATTAAATTACTAAATAAAATGTGAAGTTAATAATAATAATAATAATAATAATAATAATAATAATAATAATAATAATAATCGCCACGATAGAGCGGGGCAATATTTACATTGGACAATATGCAAACACTATGGAAAATCTGTAAACAAACATAGGTATGAACATCACCCAACACCATAGAAGATGTCCCCATTCTATGGGATTACACCATCGACACAGACAGAAAAACTGAAGCAAATAGGCCGGACATTATTGTTAAAAACCAGAAAGAAAAAAGTTGTCTATTAATTGATATGGCTTGTCCAGCGGATTGTAACATAGCAACCAAGGAATTTGAAAAGCCGACAAAATATAAAGACCCGGAAATTGAAATAGAAAAAAATATTAAAACTGAAATCAAGATTTTTGCCAGTGATAGTAGGTGCAATTGAAATGATAAAAAATGGAACAAAACAACACATTGAAAGAATCCCGGGAAATCCCAGCTTAAGAGATATACATAAAGTTGTCTTATTAAGTACAGCCCACACCCTAAGAAGAACTTTGTATATGTAACGCTAGGGATGATGGGGAAGATAGAAAAAAAAACATGAAATGGAGCCATAACAACACGCAACGCCCTGCTTTAGGTCCTCCCGCAGACTTGGTTGGTAGTGCGACCCTAGCAGAAATAGAAATGTGATGGAAAATGACATAATAATAATGATGAGAAAGAAAGAATTTTAATACAAACAACTCTAAATTGACTATGTCTAATATTCACTATATTCTGTTTATAATCAGGCCTATATGAATAGGGGTCGTAGGTTCGAATCCTGCCGGATGACACATTTTCTTAACAAAAATTTATCGTAAATAATCAGGCCGGTAGAAATAAAGATATAATTTTGTTTGATTATAAACAGAATATCTACTTCAATACGAGGATCGATCAAAATGATAATTTTATAATGATAATAAGTATTACATTGTTAAGAATATAAGAAACCACAACTTATTTAATAATACCTACTGGTATCTTGGATCCATTAATTACTATTTTGTGAAAACATTTGGAAATAATATAACGTTTTAATCGTGTGTTTATAGTTGATAGTAATATTATGAATTTATTCTCAAAGTACTTCCTCCATAAAGGGCTATGTTCTTTTTAATTAAACTGGGATTTGAAAAATCAAAATTGTGACCTATGTTATTTTAATGTACTACAAGGGAGTTAGAACGTATGTTCAACCGTATATCTCTTTTATGTTCGTAAATTCGTGATGTTTCCCCAATGTATACATTATTTCACTGTAGACACTGCATTTTATAAATCCCGGCATTCAATTTGATGTTTGGTGTCTTTTTTGATCTGAAAATATCACCAATAACTTTGGAGGTGGTGGCAATAATTCTGGTATTTCTGATAGTTAATTTGTTAGAGAGTTCATATGAAAAGTTGTTGGAAGGTAGTATTATGAAATCTGTGTGATTTTGGGTGGTATTTGCTTTTTGATTTTGTGTATTATATGTTTTTGGGCACTGAAGATGAAATGTGGGTAGTGGAGAAGTTTAAATGTTTGTTCAATATATTTCTCTTTGATTTTATATCCAGACTTGCCAAAGACAAGTAAATCATATTAATATTCCTAATTTTATGAAGTATTTCGCCTGAGTGTCTGATATGTGTATTACTAATGGTGCCTAGGAATCGTGTAAGTATTTTAGTGATAGCTTTAGCTAATTTATGATAAGCACTGTTTATACCAGGTACAATAGGTCTAATGGGAATGTTTGGTTTATGAGTCTTGGGTAGGCAATAAAATATGGGTATAGCAGGTTATATACGATAAAATATAGTTTTAATGTATGCCATATTTTTGGGTTAAAGTGCTCAATATCAGAGATAGATAAATGGGAAGGTAAAAGTGGAAATTAAATCAGCACCTACAGGCAACACCATGTTTGATGTAAAACGCTATCGTCAAGCAATAGAGTTGGCTTTTGCGTCAAACAGAAACACATTTTCGCATCTGTGTTTAGGTCTCAATTGGCATATTTATATATATATATATATATAAATAATTATACTGAAATATATATATATATTAATATAATTATATTTATAATACCAACAGCAACAGAACTAACTATGTCAAGATTATCAATAATTAAACTACAAATGAGAATGTCTTGAAACCCACCGGAAACTAACCCGGAAGGAAAAGAAGGGGAAGAAAAAAAGAAACAAACGAAATACCTGAACAAAAAGTTAACCATTCGTGAGAAAGAAAAAAAACCTAAGACTAAAACCTGAACAATAAAGAGCTCAATACGAAAGCGGAGAACACAAAGCACTCAATGCGAAAGTAGAGCAAACAAAATCGAAAATCTAAGAGTGAGCCAATAACCTTCCACGGTTTCGCATAACAGCTCGTGAGGGAAAATTGGACAAAAAGAGCAATTTTTCCCTGACGAGCTGTTAAGCGAAACCGTGGTGGGTTATTGATCACCGAATCCATTATGCTATAATACTAATAATTTTATATATATATATATATATATATATATATATATATATATATATATATATATATATATATGTGAGTGCATTAAGGCAACATTTTTTAATGATGCATGTTTCATCAATTAATATAGACACATTTTATCTATTTATTTTTTTGTAAATTTTTTCATATTGTCTGATAAGCTTAATAGCATTTTCATTAAATGAAGAAAGAAAATCACAATATTGAAACAATATTTTATAATCAAATTTAAGCTATCGGCTTATATAATTCATTTTCAAAGACGTTAATTACATTACAGTATAACAATTCACGGACAAACAATAACGACAGTCTCTTTTCGTTTACATGGAATTTTTCCAAGCAATAACAAGCTGGTGCATACAAGACGCTGGAAGTGAAAACAAGAAATATTAAGTATAGAAAGAAATTGGAATAGACTATTAGTTCTGTTATTAATTATAGGCATTTAAGGATATTTGTGGAGATATCATAGATTATTTTGTTCCAGATAGGTTTAAACTGCTTCAATCTCGCGTGGTCATGTGTGACGTTATGAGCTGTGGTGCGATATTTGCACGTAAATTTAGCATTACTTGGTTTAACTCACCCTACAAACGAAACGTCTAACATAATATTGGTAAACATTTCCTAAAATTAATTCACAAACATTTCTACCATTCATCCACACTAAAAATATCTTCAATAAAATCAATGTTATAGTCAATTATATTTGCTTTTAAAACATAGATAAATATATTTCACAGCATAATACTATAATATCAAATAAATATTTGGCCCACATAAACAACATCCGTCACCCAAGTCATAGCAAAAATGACCCTTCTAAAAATAATTGCAACTGCTAAAAAATTAAAACCTGCTCATTGAATGACCAATGTATGTCCGAACGTATTGTTTATAGAGCTTATATTCCTTCAGTAGATAATGATGTTCAATTTTACTTTGGAAACACTTCTAGCAGGTGGAAGGTAATATTAAACAACCACATTTTGTTTTAAACAACAGTAAATTCAGCAAATGTACTGTTTTATCTATACATTATTTGAAATGAAAAAAACTACAAGAACCCTCTTATTATCTGGAATAGCGTAGCTAAATCCAAACATTACAATGGAAAAGAAGTTAAATGTAGCCTATGCCTTTTACAAAAACTTGCCATATCAGTAATCTTAATTTGCTTAATAAAGAAGTGATTTAATGACTACATGAGGACATATAAAAATACTTACTTAAACCCAAACTGATATAAGTTTCTCTACGTTTACCCATTTCCTGCCTTCTTTCTTTCTTTCTTTCTTTCTTTCTTTCTCCCACAATAATAATTTTAACAATAATGAATTAAGCCTTTCTAACTTTTGCCTCTACATTTTTTTAATTCTAAATGTTACTGCTTAAGCTTAATTTTCGTTTTATTTTATTTTATTTTAGATTTAAAATATGTTTTATTTTCGTGTAATATTTGAATATTTAAATTTTTACATTTAATGATTTAGGCACTTTTGATTTTTTTTTAATTTTTAATATTTGTATTTGTTATTTTCATTTTAATTTCTAAATTTAATTTTTTATCTAAATGTAACCTTAGAATATTAAATTTTAAATCATTAAAAAAAAAAAAACTCGTAAATTAACTTTCTGAGACATAGTTACCGTGAACATCGAGTGAATTTATATTCAAATTTAATAATCTAGCAGTCTGAAATATGCACTTGATGATTGCATAACACATGGAGCTCAGAGCCGTGCCATAAACGTAGGATAACATGTATATTTATTCTTATATATATATATATATATATATATATATAAGAATAAATATACATGTTCCGTGTAATATCCTTTGTAAAATAAAGAAGGAAGCTGATGATGGTTCGCGTGAAATCGGCCTATACTCCGATTTACCATGAAATAACGTGTCTGCCTTAATTCTTCTTATATTTGCTCTATATGTATTTATATACTTATATATTTAGAGCACTCTTAGAGAGTTATCCTACCACTGTATGTACAGGATACTCCTTTGGATTCTTCTATACCCACACTGCATGCTGATATATATATATATATATATATATATATATATATATATATATATATATATAGATAGATAGATAGATAGATAGATAGATTACAAGTCTGTTCATACTTTGATCACTGTTTTATAAGCACTTGAATAATAATACTATATATATGCAAATTAGAGATGAGGTAAAGGCAAATAAATGGTAACTTACTTTGTTTAATTGTTTGCTTTGTAACCGAGATAGAATTATAACTGCTTTGTAATTCAGTCATCCCATATCACAAATCGCCAGAAATTGATGCTGGGAATGTCATATACGGAGCAGGTAAGCAACGTGGAAGTGTCAATGAAGAAAGAAAATGCAAATAACACTAAAGATAAACAAACTTACAACTGCAATGAGAAAAATTCTGTAGAATTTTTTAAAACACACGATATATAATTATAAGATAAACACTGCTAAGATCTACAACAATGAGTATAATGAAGGGTCATGATCACCCACGTCGTGAAGGCACACGGAATTAGATGATCAATAGCAAGAATTTCACGAAAATGTATCCATCAGAGTATGATGTTTCTTTCTTACGTGGAAGACGGGCTCAATCATTTGACATTCTACTATATATATATATATATATATATATATATAAATTTATATATATATATATATATATATGTATATATATATATATATATATATATATAAACCTTCGTGACACTCAGATGCAAACTTAACTAAAATATAAAGGCTATCTTTTCAGTGAATGCGTCCCCTTTGATAAACGCAATAGGGCAGATAGAAAACACAGGCAATAAATAGATGGTTATTTGCTATTATACTGAATCGGCCGGCCCAATCATTACATCCCTGGGAGAAAACGACGTTAAAATCCACGGTTCCTCCTTGGCACTAATGATATAAAATTGATCCAATTCCCTTCTTTATGCCGCATTGTTTCCAGCGCACTCGTTGAACTAGAATCGACCATAACTAAAAAGAAAATATATGGCATCCGATAGAGAAGGAGCAATTGATAATATCTACGTTTAACAAAAATAGGTGAATTTTTTTCTTAGTTTGTATCGTATTTTTCTCATACTGCGCTGATGAGATACCGTTCACTCGAAAAGAATAAAAAATGCATCGCGTTGATTGATTCTTCAAGAAGACAGAACCTAATAAACCTATAAAAATTGTTTGTGATGGGCTTTTCGATTTGTGTGACAGGTTAATGACCTTAGAAAACGAATAACAAGAATCTCTGATTTTTTAAATACCTTGTAATCCCTACTTAGGTTTAATAATTAATCTAGAACAACTTAAATCATAGCCAAAAACTTTAATTAATATATATATATATATATATATATATATATATATATATATATAATGATGGAAATAACAAGGATACCTTTACAAAATAACATAACATACAAAAAACAAATCGTTTTCATTTATTTATGCAAAGAAACTCCTACAGATGATCGTGAAATTTATCGAGAAGACACTTCAATTGAGGGAAGACGGAATATATTGTTGTTCCAATCAAGAAGAGCCCAACATGCAAATTACAATTGAAGATAACAAAATCAAACAAGAACAACAATTTATGCATCTGGTAAGTGTTAATAGAAAGAGAAACCCGAAACAGCATTTGGACAGAAAAAAATGCATTTCACAAGCTAAGCTGAGTATTAAGAAACAAAAAAATATCTGTTCGAAGCAATGAAAAGAATATTTAACTGCCTCGTGATATCAATCTTCCTGCATATAGCAGTGAATACTGGACAATCTCATCACAGATGAAAAGTTGACTTAAAGAAACGGAAATGTGTTTCTACAGCAGGTTGTCTGAGAATACAACGTACAGAACATGAGAAAAACGACACAGATTTAGAGAAAATGGAAACAAAAGAACACTTATACTTAACCTCAGTAAGAGACTTAAATTTCTAGGTTACCTAATGAGAAAGGGAGCATGAAAATATGATATTCACTAAACAGTTTAAAGTCAAGTTTAGTCAGTAAAATGCCATAGGGACATGACTGATTGGGCAGATGATTATCACGCAGTAGGTTGCCATTCCTTTCCGCGGTAGACTGGTTGCCATCATGGTTCCAGAACCCAAACTGTACTATTATTTAACGCATAACTGGAGGGAAGAGACGGATTAATACCTTTCCCAAGGGTATTTGTGCGTAAGTGAATGTAAGGAATTCAAATGGAATTCGAACTCTGCAATCCGATTTATCGTTCCGAATCGATATCCACTCTACCACAACGCACATGTGACAACATTGAATAAGTCATAATTCACCTCAGGAGCTTGAGCCAATGGATGGAGCAAGGTTTAGAAGAGATAATAAAATTATAAAATTTATTAAGAGCTACAAAAAACAGAATATTTAAGAAGTTACGTGGCCACTTATATCCGGAAGTGACAGGACAGGACACATAGAAAAATAATCCCCAGTTGTGGTTTATAATTAACGAGTTGGTCCTTGCCGTCAAAATTTCAGTAAAACATTACTCTTGATATGTCGTCTAAAATGAGGGCAACATATATATTCATGTACCTACTCTTTAAGATCTTACATTAAGACATAAGAACAAATCATCCAAAATTCTGAGCGTTACAAGAGGAAACAATACATATATATATATATGTGTGTATATATATATATATATATATATATATATATATATACAACAACCTTTATTATAAAAAAGGATATATGCATATATATATATATATATATATATATATATGTGTGTGTGTG
This sequence comes from Ascarosepion bandense, assembly GCA_037127315.1. Classification (NCBI taxonomy): domain Eukaryota; kingdom Metazoa; phylum Mollusca; class Cephalopoda; order Sepiida; family Sepiidae; genus Ascarosepion; species Ascarosepion bandense. The sequence continues at coordinate 599,589 of JBBBDQ010000474.1, read as the reverse complement.
TGTGTGTGTGTGTGTGGATTCCTCACCACTCGACGACACAGTTATTGCATAAGATAAAATAATAATTCATTGTTAAAGAATGAACACGCGCCAATATATTTCGTACCTGATAGTAAGGTTTAATTGTTGGTAGTAAAGAAAATAAACTCAGCCGACGCTGCCTCGTAATGTCTTTTTAATGGACTGAGCAGACCCAAACTCACTATACACTTCCACTTCATGAGAATGACAGGAGGATATATATATATATATATATATATATATATATATATATATATATATATATATTGTAACGAGGCAGTAGATAATTCCTAATCATATATAACAGACAATGAATGTTTTCATGAGCCGTTCGAAACATCGTATATTAACTTTAATTTCAGGTGAAAACAAAGACAAAAATTGTCCAACATTTGGATATTTTTTCTATAATGCTGATTCTAAGCTTTTGGTTCACAGCAACCTTCCTCAGAGAGGTTATATGGACGTTAACTTAAAGACATCCGCAATCAAAGATGATATAATCTTGTGATGACATAAAGCATTTATTTCGACCATAACAGTCACCGAATAGCAGACGCAGTTCGTAAAAGTGTAAAGCAGTTCCATCACGTCACAACGCGTGAGAGTCAGAAATTTTAATTTTAAAATATCTAAATGCAATCTAATGTGTTGTGACCGGATTGAAATGTGATTTATTAAATGTGGGTTGCTTTCATTTAATGTAGATGGCCTCCGATATCTGAAGATAATTTACTCTGTGTATATGTAAGTATTATTGTGTTATAAAATTTGTCTAATAAATTTCGGTCTCTGAGGCGGTGTGAGGTTATAGAACCACATTACAAATTTACACCTAAAGACACCACATGATAGAAAACCAGGTCGCCTAATAACTCGTTTACAAATTAACAATATCCAAAAGTTCTACAATATAATTGTATTGAACACTTTTTAATAAAACTGTATAATGGTCTAATCTAATTACGTCCAAAAACTAAGTAATTAAATAATCAATATATATATATATATATATATATATATATATATATATATATATATATATACTTAGATGTCTTTATTATAATAGATAGTATAGCAGAGAAATAAATGTAATGTCCAAGGTTTTATTTAAAAATATATTGGTGGATATAACCGGAGTTGCATTAGCAAAATAACTTTAACTATAACAACATGTTTATTTTAAACCCATAAATACTTACTTAGAAACCCGGTTTAATATTAATTAAGAACATTGAAAATAAAATCCTACCTCTGTTTTAATCATTTTTGCCTGGAGCAAGGCAATTATGGCATTGATAGGGATTATCGTACTGGTTTTGAAAAGGAATGAAAAGAACTGAAAATCCAATTCTAAACAAGAAAAAAAATGGATAAACTTCTACTCCTGTTCATAATACTCGGGTGGATAGTACGAACTTATCTACTTCTGTTAAGGGAAAAATCTAAATAATTAGTAAACAAATTTTAAAGATCAGGTAGACAGGTTAAAATTTTATAGTTAAATTAGTTTTTAGAATGATTCAAAAACCTAAGCATAAACAGTAAACAAATTATAAATCTTTAATCTGTTAAAAACAAACAAAAAAAAACAGGGAGGAGTGGGAAACGGACGATAGGCAAACCGATCTACTTTTACTGTCAATGTTCAAATAATGATATTCGTTGCCAAAACACTCAGGCTTCTCTCGCTGAAATCCTTAACTAAACGACTGATTATAAGAAGCCTCTGAATACAACTGACAGTTTAGGTATATCTATCGCTTTTTTATATCATTAATTGCAACTGATAGTAAGAAAAGTTCGGACTACTATTCTTAACTTTCGTATATTGCAGTTGGTGCGATCGCCGGACTTCATCTGCTGTCTATCTATTCGTGTAAAACATTCATAAACTTTCGAAGTGAAATCTAGAGAGGAAGATTGCTCTCATTTCTATGTGTAGACAGAAGATAATTTGTAAAATGAGAGAAGAAAGGTATAAATATTTGAAACATTAGATGCAATGCTTGCTGGGTGGTAAAAATTTTGAAGTTTTTTTTGTTGATGTCAGCGCCCTTGCAACTGTGAGAGAAAATATCAAAGCAGCTGGAAAATTTGAGAGTGAGATTCATATCGACAGGTTTCAAATGACAACCTCTTCTTCTGATAACAAGATATGTGAGATTCATCAATTTTACGGTTTATCAAACCTTAGAGGTATATCTAAAACCGGAACATATTTTTTATTGTGAAAGGTTTTTGTTTTATTTATTCACATATTTTTTCAGATTAACAATGGTCACTCCTAATACAATTTCTAGCATTTAATTAGTATATAGCCTGGGGTGGATTCATACCTTTACCAAGGGTGTTTGAGCTGAAGTAGACTTTACAAATCCGACTGGAATTCAGACATGGGACACTGTTTCTAATTTTGAGCTGCAATCCAATGAATTATTAACATATCCCATACTTCCAAGAATTTTTATTAGCGATATAGAAAGGTGAAGGAGTGAGATTAAACTTCATTATTTGTTAATATTCACTTCTGATCGTAAGATTACATCATATTATCTGCTTAACCAAAGAAAAAAAATAATATCAGAACTAAATGAACGAAATTTAAATTTTATAATTAAAATAAGGCATATGAGGTTCCATGAGATAGAAATATTGCCAAAGTTTGACCTTTGTGCTTGCAGACCCCCTTCAAAAAAAGGGATTCTGTAAATGACGCTTTTTTCTCAATTTAGCACTTTCAGCTTAAGACTTGATAACAAAAATATTAAATGCTTTTTATTTATTAGAGTATTTATTTATGAGAATAATTTTATATTTTCTTTAAAAAAAACGAGTAAAAGTGCATGAAGACTAATGAATGGTAAAATTTAATATTTATCAATTTATAAAGAAATTAATTCGAACACAATTTTTTATTCATAAACATATAAAAAATCTGTAAATTATTAATATATGTGCACTAACAAAAGTTTTTGTTCTTTACTAGTTTGTAAAGTTCAAATCAATTGAGAATTAGCTTCTTTGCTCGCACTTCTCGCTTGTAGAATTCCCTTCCGGATACTTGCTTCCCTGAAAGCTACAATCTCCAAGAATTTAAATGCAAAGACAATTGCCATCCTTGATCTTCACTCACTTCCTTTCCATGACAACTACTGCTTTTTTAATAATCATTTCACCCAATGCAAGGCAGTTTTACTACCACTGGTGCGAAGGGGGTTACATAGTGGGAAAGTGACGAGAAAGAGGGGTATCTTATAGGGGGTATCAGGAAGAGGGTAATAGAAGAAGAATACTGGTGTGATGGGAGTGGAGTGGATGGAGAAAAGAACTTGAGAGAAAGTAAGTGAGATAGTAGATGACTACTGACTTTAAATTATTGGAGATTGTAGCAAGTCGGGGAAGCAAGTATACGGAATAGAATTCCACAGGCGAGAAGTGCGAGAAAAGAAGCTGAGGTGTATAAATTCCAGTTACATTCTATTGGTTTCACTGTATGAGGGTTGGTCCTACTTGCTAGTCTAGTAGTTAGAGTAAATTCATGCATAGGGGCACCAGTAAACTAAGCGCATTGGAGCAGAAGCCGTGAAAGTAATCATGTTCTTCTTTTCGACACAACTCTTCACACCTGTTTTCTCATTCTTTTATTACTCATTCTCTGACTCCCTTGTTACCCGTTCCTCTTTCTCATAACTCACCTCTTCTGTCATCCCCTGCGCACCAGTGGCAGTTCTACCTGGCTTGGGGTGATATAATAAAAATTAATTAAAAATATACAGAAGGGAACATGAAAAAGATCCGTTTTATTTCCTGTTTATAATATTCTCTCCCCAAAAAACACCCACAAAAAATACAGTGTGTAGAATTGTTCATCTACTCAGAAGTGAATTATCATTCAAAAATAAATAAATAAATAAATATATATATATATATATATATATATATATATATATATACTGTACATGTTAAGTAACACTTATTATTATCGGAGTATATATAAACAAAATGCATGTGTTTAATAAACTGCCATAGGGCTACGTTCGCACAGCTTCGTCTCAAAAGCCGCTGCTCTAGCGAACATACTCCCGAGAGGATGCTTCCACAATTACTACAATTTTGTTATCTTAAAAGCTGGGGTCAACAATTATAATTATTTATCTTACATATCATTATATACGACAATAATTTATTGCACATACATCGCTTCAAGAACATGTAAGATTAAACATTATCTACTATATATGTTGACACAGTCGCTAACACAGTTCAAGGAAACAAGAAGAAGAAGAAGAAGAAGAAAAAGAAGAAGAAGAATTGTTGTTCTTCAAAAATGAATTGGAAATTTTATGAATTTGGCGATGAGTACATAAATAACACCACTTGTAGTTGCAGCAGTGTGCGATTTAGTTTTTTTAAAATCTTTTAAAACCTTTTCGGTGATAAATACCAAGATGCCATTTTGGACTATATATCTCAATTTGGGACCCGGAAAGAAATGAGTATGCACAAGAAATCAAATGAAATAATAATAATAATAATAATAATAATAATATCATAAAGTATTTTAAATGAAAAGTAATATATTTATGTTTTGGCTTGTACAGCCAGCAAAGATTCATCATTAGAAAATGAGTGATGTTTACGAGTAAGGATTGTGACGTGTCGAAAGAATTTAAGATGACATCCTGCGGGAAAAAATTTGTCAAGGCTGATGGTATCGCTGTTTATTTGACAAATAGGCTCTCTTGTAACAGTTGACACATGGCATGTGAGCACATGTTGTTCAATAGGGAAGATGAGGAAGGATGATGGTGTTAATGGGCGAGATCATAGCAACGAGTGGATGAATATGGGAATAAGACGGATGAGGATAAAAGAAAGAAAATATTACAAAAATATATATTTGTGTGTATCTATATAGCTAGCTATCTATCTAGCTAGCATACACACACACAGACACACAGACACACACACACACACACACACACACATATATATATATATATATATATATATATGGTCTGTATATTTTTTGTGACGTGAAACTGCAAGGAGCCTATTTTTATCAGGAAGGGTTTGTTCTTATGTCTAAAATGTTCCTAACGCCGTCTGTCTGATTGTCGGTCTCTCTTTTTCTATCTCTGTCTCTGTTTCTCATTTTATCTCTTTCTCTTTCTCTCTGGCTGAATTTTACAGAATGTGATGGAAAGATGTCATTCAGTATTTAAATGAACAAAATATAAATTTTTGACTTTTACAAGGGAGTCGATTGGAGAAATTTTCACCTTCTTCCATATGTATATATATATATATATATATGATAATTGAAATGTAACTCCCTATTTTATGTATGAGTTGTAAGCCAGGAGGCTTGACCTAACACACTGAGACATGTTTGGGGAAGGATTCGTAAAAAAGTGCAAGATTTGAAAGACTTTACGGGCGAATAGAAGAAGTTATATTTTCATAACACAAAAAAGTCTTTGGGAAATTATTTAACGTGATTCCTGGAGTGCTCCAGATCAGTTAATAAAATCTGTTGCCTAAACTTAATACTTAACACTTTCTTCTCACATCCATTTCTTTAACAAAATTAAGTTAACATATAATTTATAAGTATTCTAGAATAAGATAGATAGATAGATAGATAGATAGATAGATAGATAGATAGATAGATAGATAGATAGATTGAGAATGTGCTTTTCAGGCACAGAATTCAACTAGGCATGCTGTCAGTTTCTCAGTCCAATCTTTCTAAAGAGTGTCTATAATTTGTTGTATATATATATATATATATATATATATATATATATATATATATATATATATGTGTGTGTGTGTGTGTGTGTGTGTGTGTCTGTCCGCATTATTTTGTGAACATTCTTCCCTCATGTATATATTACATAATATTTGTGTGTGTATATGAAGAGTAAGAGCGAGAAAGAGAGAGAGCCAACACACATGTATTACTTAGCAAACCTCAGAAAACTTTTCTTCCTCCTTTTCTGAGTCAGATTTCGGATAGTTATCTCTTATTAAATATTTCTTTTATATTAAGACAATTTTGGGAAAAATAACACTGGCTCATCCATACTTTGTTGCAAGGGTGGTAACACATTTTCTTGGCTAATATGAACGCGGCAAATCCAAGAATGGCGTTCACTTTTTTATGCATCAATTATCGCTTCCTCTGTACCAACACATCTCTTCTTTTTTAAAGTTCTCATTTTGCTTCATTTTTTTATCAAATGAATTCACTGTTTTCAGATTCGAAAATGTAAATCTAAAACCATAATCAACTCAATTCAATCTTTATTAATAAAAATTAATTTGATATCTCTATGATAAATGGTAGTTTTTTTTTAAAAATGGAATCCATTAATTGTATTTTACCATAATCTGACCATTTTTATAATTACATAACAATGTCTATAGATATCCCAGATCACATTGTTATTCAAACTCTTAAAAAGCTATTCATATTGAAACTATTCCTAGTCTAACAGTCTTATGCCTGCGCGTGTATTTTTTTTACAATTTTCCTCATAACTACAAACATTATTTACATCAGGTAAAATTGCTGCTTAACAGAATTCATTGAATTTATTTGATATGTAAATGAGTATTTTTAAGTATGAATTGATGCCGAAAGAGGCCTTCATTGATTTTTCATAAAGAGAGCTAATTTAGAAAACTGTCTGCGATATTTAAATTCAGCGTCATGAAATTGTTTAAAATTAGTAATGATATCCCTTGCCCCATTTACAATTGATTGCAGTAACGACAAAGGTGATGGGCATCCAAAATGTATCCTTCCAACAGGGCATAGAAACGTGGTAAAGAAGGATTGAAAAGTGCATTAAAATCGAGGGGGATTGACTTTAAAGGAGAAAAACATGTAGTTTGGTTTTTAGGTTTTGAAATAAATTGTTTGTGACATCAATCCCGTTATTATCTAGAGTAATATTTTACAGTGTCGAGCAGCATTTACTTATTCCGATCTTGTGCCATAAAACAATACGTAAATATATTTTTCTAGATAAACTCGACTTTCAGAAATATATTTATTAGATAAACTTTTATTTTTATTTGAAAGAAAAGATCGAGTAATAACTCTGCGGGGAAATGAGGAATTACCATAACCAAACATCAAAATCTTGAATAATCGTGTCCCGTCATTCTTTTTTTCATATCATTAAATATAAAACAATGTTATTTTTTAATCATTACATCGTTACACGTAATTATGATTAATAAAGCTAATATTATTCATTAAACGATAAAACTGGTGAACACATATTTTAGTTCAAGGGTAGAAACATTCTTTTTTAGCTGAGGTGAAAGCACTGAATGCAAAAATGACGTTCATTTCGTATTGATTACAGTTTTCCCGTCGGATTTTGGTTAAAATTTTTATTTTTCCTCATTATTTTATTGAAAGAGTTCTCGGTTTTCAGATCAGAAAATGTAAATCGAAAATCGTGATCAACTCAATTCAATCTTTATTAATGAAAAGTAATCTGGCACCTCAAGGATGAATGATGGCTCTATAAAAATGGAATTAATTCATTAAGTTTTGCCATAACAATCTGTATAGATATGACATTGAGCATCGGTATTCAAACTATTCAAGTATATTCATAATTAAATTATTCATAGTCTTATCAATAGTTATGCCCAAGCGTATGTTCTGAGATATATTGCATAATTATGTGTAAATTCCTCTTAAGTATAAAAATAATGAGGAAGAGGATAATAAAAGTTTGATCACCAAACCATCAGTAATATTTGGTCTCTTCCCTACTGTTTGTATTAGCCTGGGTAAGAATCTCAGCTCCTACCCACGGCTCAGGAACAACACACTTTCCCCAACACATCAGCGTTTCTAAGCTATAGCATCCGAACACAGACAAGGATTTCAGGTATCCACAAGGCATCTTCTGAGGCAGAAAACTGTCATTCATTTAGCTTTGACTCGTCGATTTTTACGATAACAGGTGTTTCGTAGCCATACATCTAAAAAATGTCTAAGAGGCGACTACTCACCAGATTTGTTCGAGTGATTGCACGTTGTGAGGCAGCGGATATCGGCTCGGAATATTTAATACCTATCATCTTATATAGTAGAGAATGCTAGACAACTTCCTCAGTCAGGAAACTTGAAACAACGAAGATGTGGTTCAAGAGTCGAATGGTAAGAATTCCATAGCTGTAACATGTGAGAAACAGCGAAGGTTTATTGAAAAGGGGGCAAAATATACATTTAGAATCATATAAAGCAAATAAAATTTTCGGACCGATAATGAGGAAAATGCTTGGAGAATATTGCATTGATAGGTCATAGTGGGAGCAAGAATATCAGATATTAACAGCGAATAATATACGTAAATATGGGTAAATAGTGAAACAGTTACTGGTAGAGAAAGAGAGAGAGAGAGAGAGAGAGAGAGGAGAATCAATGCTTACATCTATGAAAAAGATGATCTTGTAGCGAGCAATGATCACCTACTCGTTTGGTCATGATATATAAAAGATGTGAGCTTTCTGCTCACTGGAAATCTCACTGTGGCTGGCGTGTGATAGAATGTGGAATGTAAAATCAGATAGTTAACTTCGAATTCCAGTCGGCTTCGTTCTATTCTTCTTCTTCTTCTTCTTCTTCTTCTTCTTCTTCTTCTTCTTCTTCTTCTTCTTCTTCTTCTATGTGCCCTGTCCCTTCAGGACGTAGGCGATCATGGATCTCCACGTCTCCCTATCCCTTGTGGCTCTTAGTATGTTTGCTCCTGTTGCTCCTGGCAACCCCCGTTCCGTCATCCACCTGATCAGACCCTGCAAATATGTTATCCGCTGCCTTCCTCTGTCTCTCCTTCCTTCTATCTGTCCAGTCAGTATCAGGTTCTCCAGGCTCTCCTTCCTCATTGCATGTCCCAGGAACTTCAGTTGTCTCTTCCTGATGCTCAGCATCAATTTCCTTTTTGTTGCCATTCTTTCTAACACTTCGTCGTTGCTTGTATGCTCAGTCCACGATATCCGTAGCATCCTTCTGTAGAATCCACATTTCGGCCGCTTCCAGTTTTGTCCTCATTTTCGATGATATTGTCCCGCATTCACAGCCGTATTGAAGAAAACATTCTTATAATAAAAATTATTTTGTTGCTTTAAATAACACGCAAATTGTTGATATGCCGTAAACAATAATCAATCAAATGTCTTTTGCCAAATAAAATACACCTATTAAACAATATATCTGTTAAGGTGGCACAATAATCAGGGAATTCATTACGTTGGATATTTATGTGGCCTCAGGATTTTGATCTTCATTTGATGACTCATTTATGTGTCTCCTTACGGATTTATTACTTTCAAGCACCGGTTAACGTAGAATCACTGAAGTTAAACAAGGTTGAGCCTGGTCAGTGTCTAAATAGGTAACAGCTTGAGAATAATACGTGCTGTAAGTTTGGATGTAATAAATAATGACTGTGGATTTTTAATCGGAAAGCCAGTTCTAATTCCAGTTGTGTTCGTGATATTCACTTACAATCAAAAAAAGCATTAATAAAAATAATAATGCACAAATGGACTGGAATATATGTGCGTTTTTGGGTACATTTATACAAAGGACACATGGGCCAAGGGGATATAGACGTTGGTTAGTGATCGTGATTTGACCCAAAGACTTGTGAGTTCAATGCCAGGCTACAGCAGTGGTGAACATGTAACATAGAGTCGGGTTAGAGGGAGATAACTGATGACTATCAAAGAGGCTTCGCACAAAAATATGAGAAATATATATCCCAGTTATTGTAAGAAAGGGTTCGGTGCGAAATTCTTAGCACCTGAAGTAATCCAGAGCTTAGAAAGGTCGAAATGTAGTACAAATGGCAACAACGATGAGGACAACTGTTCGAATAGTGTAAGTTAAAATATTTAACTATTAGTATCATAAACAAATAATATGGATAAAAAGTAAAAAATAAAATTTTCAAAGTGTGTGATAGTTCCCAACACTCGTTTTTGTTAAAACTCAAGACTGAATTATTTATATTTGAACTGTTGTCATCATCTTTGTTGTTGCTATTAAATGGTTTCATGAAATATCCATTTGGAAAGTTATGAATCCACCTCTTTCTTCCCCGGCTATGAATTAATTAGTTAGACAGTTATTACAAAATCATTATTAAATTGAAAAATATTGCAATCTAAAATTATATTCTAGATTTAATTATCATGTAATGGATTGATTAACCGTAGAAAAATGAATAAAGGGGTCAATAATTCACTTTCTCTTAGATAGGACACGAGTTAGTAATATTTAAATAGCACAGACTGATCTGCATTGAGTGACCTATATCCCAGCCATTGTGCGAAATAAAAATATCAAAAATTGGACGTTACGTTTTTACTAATGACGTATATTCGTCGAAGAACAATTCACCTTACTCGGTAGTTCATTTTAAAATATTCACTTCTACAGATAAAGCAACGCAAATTATTTTAAATAGTAATACCTTCAGCTATGGAAATGCATTAAAAATTACTGAAATACACAACTGCATTTCAAATAGTGATTATTTAATATAAAATGACTTAATACGATTAGTGACAAACCTGGGCGTTTAATTATATTTCAGCTAATAACCAAATGCTGATTCGACTAACGATTTTTAACAAGAACGTTAGACGCGATGAAGAAGAGAGATCCATGAATTTTAACTTTATACGATTATTCTTTATAATGATAAGGATCTACGCCTCCTGGTATTCTATTCTATCATTTGATTAATTTAAAAAAAAAAACTCTACTCAGTGACATCGCACGATGACAGAACGAGAAAAGATTTAGTCAGATGGGTTTAAAGAAATTATTCATTTTGATTACTGCAACAAATCAATTTTAAATACCAAATCAGGCATTTAAAGTTTTCACTCATATCAAGATATGAAATACGTGTGCATACATGACTCTTTACAGAAGCCAAATCACTCGAGGTCTACCAACTGCAGATACAACTAAAATGAATATTACGTGTAGCTTGAAATTCTCCCTGTTATAATAAAGACCTTGTGCACTTATATATATATATATATATATATATATATATTGTCTATGGCACGATTCTGAGTTTCATGCATTATGCAATCGTCAGGTGCATATTTCAACCTGAGAGTTTTATAGATTTATATTTAAGTTCACTCTATGTTCATGGGGATTAAATCTTATAAATTAAGATACTCCTTTTTTAATAACATGATTGAAAGTGAAATATATGTTTACATGTGTATAAAAGTTTAAGGTTTAATCTTAAAATTAGAATACAAATAAAAATAAAAATAAATGTAGGAAGAAAAACAAAATAGGCATAAATCATAAGTGTGACCAAATAGAATATTCAAACATTACATGTATATAAAAATGTAGGGAAAATTGATTTTTTAAAATATTAAATTTTAAATAAAAATAAGATAAAAAAATAAAACAAAAATGAAAACAAAAATTAAGAGATAGATATGGAATTAAGAACTGAAATTGTAAGGAGCAAAAAAGGAAGGGTTTTGATTCAAAACTGTTAGAATTAATATTGCGGGGGGAAAGAAAGAAAGAAAAAAAGAAAGATATAGGCAAACGTAAAGAGGGATCTATATCAATGTCAGTGGAGTCTGCGCTGAGAAAGGATTGTGAACATGGGGAGCAATCCCGCACGTTACAGAATATCAGTGTTAAGCAACTTATCTTGCCATGAGATTCCCAATATGCAGCGGATACTTCTCCTGTGGAAGGTGTTCAGACGCCTCTCTTGCCTGGTGTACGTGTCCATGTCTTGCTACCACATCACTGTCAGCTTAGTGTTGGTCTAACCACATGTGGTGAGGTGAGCAATGGTTGTGCCTGCCTTCCCAATTCTCTTGTCGGGCTCTATGTCTATGAGTGGTTATCAGTGATGGTGAGGTAAACAGATACACCACATCCAACACAAAGTCATTGATGTTGATGATCGGTGGTGCTGCGGTACCTCGACCAGAACGCTTATTTTCAAGTTAATGCTCAGCCCAAAATCCCTGCAAATCTGAGAGAAATGCTCTCTCAGTGATTGAAGTTCACGGTCACTGTGGGATGCTAATGCCGTATCATCAGCAAACAACATGTCTCTGATAAGCAAATTTCGTACTTTGGTCCTGGCTCGGATACGGGCGATATTGAAAACCGATCTCGTATGCAGAAAAAATCCCTTCCTATGATGTGCTGAATGCGTGCTTCAGAAGCAACTCGAAGATTCCTAAGAGAGTGGGAGTAAGAAAACAACTCTCTTTGACCCCACTACAGATGTTGAAGAGCTCCGAGGTTTTGCTGTTCAATTGCGCAGTACCTAACATATTGTTTAGGAAGGACAAAATCAGGAAGTGAAGCTTGGGGAGACAGCCAATCTTGGACAGTATTCTGAAGAGAGTCTCCCTACTAACGAGATTGAACGTCTTGGTCAAACCGTTGGAAGCGACACACAGGGGCATCTGTTGTTCTCTTCACTTTTCCTAGAGTTGAGGGAGCGAGAAGATCATGTCTACTGTTAAACGTTCTGATCAAAAACCTCACTGAGTCTCAGGATAAATATGTTCAGCAAGTTTCTGCAGAGGGAACAAGATTACCGAAGCAAATACTTTGCCCACAACGCAGAGAGATCCCTCTGTAACTGTTGCAGTCGTATTGCTGGTCTTTGATTTTGTAGTGGTGTTCATGTCCTTTATTTTCAGAACGGGCAAAGTACTTCCATGCAGATGAAGCAGTAGGATAATCTTGCACTTTTTTGTAAAAATCAAGGGAAATTCTATCACTGCCTAGAGCCTCCTCTTTGCCCAATCTGTTGATGGATCTTGTTGACTTCCTCTTCCGTTGGCTAAGGGTTGAGCTCTTCACGACAGGTAGGTACATAATGGTTCCAAGGGCTGCAGACGTCAAAACATTTTGTTGGCAGTAGAGGTTGGAATACACCTACCCATCTCTCCATCTGTTGTCTTTTTGATGTGGAGTAGTTTTCGCACTAAAGTTTATAATCATGCTATGCCGGTTGCTAGTCGACTTAAAATACGCAAAATGTTAGGAACTTGGTAATCTTCCACTGAAAGACTTCTTAGTATTCAGCTAACTGCCTAGTAGTTCTACTGAACTCCAATAGATATCTAAAGAACTCGTATGAACTTCAATGTTTACACTTATTAATATAGGAGAGAGAGTCAATTATCTGAGGAATAGGTGTTTCCCCGTAAAACTTTTGTCTGCGATGACTACCCCAGTAGTAGATTTGGAGAGAGCTGTCTTGTTGTCCACTGGTCACATTGCTGGCTTGATGCCATCATACATTCCTATGGTATAATCTGTGATTGCTACTGTCTGCAGTTTTTCAATGAGTTCTGTACAATAAAGCGTCTGTCAGTCTGCTGCACCAAAGAATGTATGTTTCTCTCGTTGAGTGACCGCTTGTAATCTGCTAGAGCGACGCGCGCTTGGACTTAGTGACAAAAGTCCAAAACTCATATAAAGGATTTTACTCAAACCAGTCATGAGACTTCTAGGTATTTCTCTCAAAATAGCCAAGACAGTGCGATGCATTGTGTCCCGTAATGTAGCCCACTTCTCTGTTGCAGTGTGCCAGCTTTGTGAGGTTTCCAGTTCGCTCTCAAATTTTCAGCAAATTGCTCCACAAGGTTAAGTTGTCTAATCTTGTTGACATCAATGCGAGGATTCCCTCGCTTCTTGCCATAATGTAATATATTTGGCTGGAGATTTATCTTGCAGCACACTACAGAGTGAACTGTGTCACAGTTTACGATGTGATATGAGCGTTTGCGAAGAACGTTCTTAATTATCGTTCGTCTAACAAGGATTTAATTAAACTGGAGCAAGTGCCTTGAGCGTGGCTGTCACCAAGAAGGCTTTGTCTTTAAGAAGGTGTTGTTTATGCTTATATATACATATATAAGTGATTATATATAGTTGTACTCGAAAACTTTCGAACGAAGGAAAAAAATGGTTTTAAAAAAAAAGTAAGAGCTTAGGCCATGGAAGTCTGTCAAATGTGTTCGGACAAAAATCAGCACTAAGCCCAAAGAAAAAGAGAAAAAACCCAACAGCTTTCTCTGACGATCCGTTTAGGAGAAACCTAGGTAGGTTTTTCTGGTTCATTAGGTTCTATTAAATATATGCATATATGTATTTTTTCAATTATGTAAAACTAGCATTTCTATTTCAGCCACCTTTCCATCACCGTAACTTGGTTTCCATCTGCTTTTTCTCTTTAATATTTTTATTGCAGTCATTCTGATGAGCTCGGTTTGGTATCTTGACCGGATCAATTTAAACGTACGACTTGCTTGGCAAATCGGATTTTTTTAATGAAACAGAAACATGTGGCCGTATATTCTACTCTAATCGTTTACTTTCACGTCTGTGAAACTTTCTTCCGATCTCTTTGCTTCACAAAAAAAAAAAAATTAAATTCAACGTGTCTTTCTTAAAAATGTTCTTTTATTTTCCATTCTCTTCTTTCAAGTTCTCGCATTCATTTTCAATCCCTCTAACCCTGAAAGTTTTAGCAGCCTTTTCACCTTGCTTATGATTAAATGATTATAAGAAATACATATATATATATATATATAGCCTCGCTTGGCAACGAGTCTGTCGTAGAAAGAAATCGCAGTCTACTACAGGAAATTATTTTCCCTAGTCAGTTATGTCTCGAAATAGACATGATCGCCAAAGCATTTATAACGTATTGTACTTAACTAGATTAGTATATATGGGCTACTTATTTTTTTCGATTTCCCAATGATATCTATATATATATAAAAGGCAAGATGTTTGCGTGTGTTTGTGTGTGTGTGTGTCTGTCTGTATGTCATTTATACAAATCCACAATTTTTATCCGATTCTCACAAAACTTCACACAAATATTCTTTAGGCTTCCTGTTAGATCATATTTTTTCCGAATTTTCGCCTATATCTATATATATAAAAGGCAAGATGTTCATGTGTGTGTGTGTGTATGTCTGTCTGTATGACCTTTATGCAAATCCATAGTTTTTATCTGATTCTTACCAAACTTCACATAAATATTTTTTAGGCTTCCAGTAAGGTCATGGGTTACGTATTTTTCCCGATTTCCCCTCGATATTGGAAATCCATACCCCAATATCCGATCAAGTCTGATGAAGATCACGATTTAACCAATTTATCGTGGTTCTTACTGCAGAATATGCTCTAACTTTAAAAAATTATAGTTTTTCGTCTCAAACATTAGTATATCTTCTCAGATGACACATTTTCCCCGATATCAGAAATTGATACCCCCATATTCTATCGAATATGATCAAAAAATTATATTCAGCTATCAATATGGCTCATTTTCTCTAATTTTACTGCCTATCGGTACAATAACTTTTAATGGAGTTACTTAGCTTAGTTTATCCTCGGATGACTTATTTGACTCAAATACTGGAAATCGATACCCTGATATCCTGTCGAGCATGATCAAAATTTTGTTTTCAGCCCTTTTGTTTTGTTTTTTTTTCTTCTGGTTTTGCTGTACGTAAGTATAATTGTAATTTTTAATCTCAGCCATGATACCATTTACTCAGAGGATTTATTTAGACTTTAAAATTCATTTTGCTATGGACATCGATACCGGAAATCAAAATTTGACTTATATCCATTCATTTTTTCTTTTAAACAACTATTGCATTTTAGTTTATTTAACTTAAATTCCACCGTAACTTTTAAGGTTCGATGTCAAGGTTTGTCACACATTAATTTTACAGATTGTAATTAGCACATACGGTACTGCCGCAAACTATGTTCAAGGATTAACTAGCTTCACGAGTTCTAATCGAATGCCCGATTGGCCAGTTGAATTATGCTTGACTAAACAGATCTATTCAAATTACAACCGTCTGATTAGACATCGTCTTCATATTCACTTTTAACATTTTGTGGAATCCTAATCCTGCACATTTGCGATTGGTATCTCGTTGTACGTTTTTCAAACTCCGGTCTAGAACTTGCAAGGTTGCATATACGCACATTTTGCTCTTCCGATTTCACTGTAATTTTTTCTAAACGACCAAATGTAGCCATGTAATTACACGAACATCTCACCCGAAAAAAAGATATTTTATTATGCGCCGAAGCGCCTTGGCATCGTCAAAGAGGGCGACTATGGCCAACGAAAGACACTTTGTTGGTGCTGTGCGATTGTCACAAAACGTTCCGCAGAACGTAGAGCAACTGTAACTTATAACAGGCCTTCCGCTAGGTTATCTAGTGATTGCTTCCGTAAAAAGATTAGGCGCTCCAGGTTGGATGACTACATACGGACTGAGCTTAACGCTTAAGCACCTGCTGATAGGGCCACTAAGGGCTTCTGATAGTACAGAGCAGGGCCGGTCTCGGCAATTAATGGACGCCGCTGCTAAGAAACATTCACGGGCGGCTGAAAGTACAGAAGAGCGGAGGGCTCGTAATTTAACAACCGTGCCCCTACTTCAGATTTGCGGGCTGCCAAAAAGACAGAACAGCGTCCCGCTAACCTTGCGAGGGTCATCTCCTCGGTTGTATCTGACAGGGCATCACATACTCCACCGCAACGGAATGCTATGCTTGAAAACAATAAGTGATGCCTGGCAGCTAACCGAGGGATAACCACTTTCAATAAAACATTTTGGTTACGACTTGCTTTCCACTACGTCAACTACGCTTCACGCGCTGACATGCAAATTGGTAGTGTGAGAAACGTTTGCAGACGTTGTCAGTGTCAAGATTGCACCTTACGGATCCATGCTTCTCGCACGGTCAAATTTACGTTGGCTGCTCACGTGTTGGGAGTAAGAGTAGTGTTTTCGACCTAGCACAGCAAGATAACGCAAACAATGCAGTTTACTCTGAAGTTCTATAGGGTTGTAAACCTTTGGAGCGTCTGTCCGGTAACCGGTGGCTCCCGGTCCTCCTTAGCCTCTGCGTCTGTAGGCATCACACGGCAAGTTTAGGGATACGCATTAGGAATAAACACTATATAGTGGACGAATGCTTATACCCACAGTCCACAAATGTGAAGTTTTTGGACAGTGCTCTCTAAATAGTAGTTTCCCCTAATTAACGGGATCTAGGTAACCAGGGTAGCCAAAATTGAATTTATGATACGTGCTGCGTGAAATTGTAAGTACTTTTTCACATCCTTAAGATATTAAAACATATTTAGCACTCAGTCTGCATGGGCCCGAGTTAATAAAAGTCTAAATACGGTTAAAATTACTAACAGGACTAAATTTACTACGGATCAGGCGAATTGTCTGAGAGATACTAATACCGTTCATTGCGGAGGTTAGATCGAAAACTGCTATGCCTTAGCAAAGAAATACAATTGGAGAGAGACAGGGATTTATTGAACGTGTTGCATCAGTCGAGCACGTAGACGCAATTCAGACCAGCAAGCATGGCGCTGTGAGAGAAAGTGTGAAGTGAGACTAACGTTTAGTGAAAGCTGTATGTAGAAAAAATTGTTGACCCAAAACTAGAAGCTTCTAAGTGGTTGAATGAAGGTACTCACTCCAACAACAGGAACCACCAGTATAGCAAAAAAGTGATAAGATGTTTTTGCGATTAACCCCCACTGCCAGCTGCAGCCTGGCACAGTGTAAGTAATCCACGAGTGCACTTCCTCTCACTTACCTGCTTCTGACTGATTGTAGTAGCGGTAGCGCCGTATTTTGGGTAAAAGACGCGTCATTTCTTTTTCCATTTCATGCTGGTTGTGTTGTTGGAAAAGGTCTACGACTTCGAGATCAACCTTTCAACAACCTACGTTTTTCGTGCCAACGTCCAAAGAGTGAGCTCCAGGACCATGGATTAAGTTTAAAGCTTTTATTGCACTCGAGCATCACCGGGTTATACTGCTAGTACATAACTAAATTACTGAACACACGCATCCATATATTTATTTGTATTTGTTTGCATATGCCTATATGGTCACAAAACAATAGCTATATATATATATATATATATATATATATATATATATTTCTTACATACAACATGTGACCAATGACCACATGTGCATTTACTTTGCCCTCATCAGCCGCTAACCAAGGGTGAATACACAGTTTCGGTGGTTTAAAGCGGGACTGCCACCCCTGGCACCACCAGCAGCAATCGCTACTGGGCAAAGTAAATGACAGAAAAATAAAATCAATTGGCACATTGAGACAGATGAAAACGCTTTAACAGTTTTTTAAAATTCAAGAGCAGAACGAGAACGGAAGTAGACGACGTCATGCTTTCTTTGCGAATTTCTTCGAATTGCGCCAAATCCAGCATGACGCTTGTCGAACAATAGATTGAAGGCGACATATTTGATTCTTTAAATCCCTTCCAGTGACGCCTATTTTCGAAAGAAATGAAATAGTGGAGTGTCCTAGAAATCCACGACAGCCAACCTCAATAGGCATCACATTACATGTCCATCCTTTTTCTATGCATTCGGCACGCACGAATTCATACCGATTTTTCTTTCGTTCATGGGCCTCTGAAAAATTTTCTTCCCAAGGGACAGTAAGTTCAATTAGAAATATACACTTTTTAGAGTCAGACCAGAGCAAAATGTCAGGACGCTTGTCTGTCTGGAGGATGTGCACTGGAAATTTCAAAGATGTCTTCAGATCTGCTGAAACTTTCCAATCCTTTGCTCCATTTAATAATTTCATATTATTAATCTTTGGTCTGTGTTTTTTCCCTGTTGGACATTTGCCTTCCTGGCAAAACTGACCCTTGGGTTCGCTAGGTCTCACAGGCTGTTTGTTGATTAGTGAGACTTGAGATGATATAACTTCTATTAGCGCTCCCAGAACTTGATTATGCCGCCACGTAAACATTGGAAGGGATTTTGAGCATGCAGATAATACGTGACGCAAGGTACCTCGATCTTTTTGGCATATATAGCATAAATCACAGTCTATATATCCCCATTGTTTGAGGTTTGATGCGCATGGCAACAGGTCATATGTAGACCGTAAAAGGAATGATATCGCCAGTGGTTCCATTGATATTAAATTGGTCCATGATATTTCGACTGGTTCGATATCATTCCATGTTGTCCATGCACATTGTTTTGCTTGAGTAACAGCAGTGGCTGTTCTTTTTTCCTCCTCAAACATTCTTATTTCCTCGGTCACCATTTTTCTTTTTTCTTTACTGCCCATTTTCGAAAATGGCTTATATTTTGTTGTTCCCAAACCAGCCCTGTTATGTTGAACAAAACCCATTATCTCTTTAGTTCGAAGACTGGATTCTGCTTCTTCGATTGATTTTGTTACTGACCACTTGGTGCCAGCTTTTATAGTTGGGTGCGCTTCACGGACAAATTCATCTTTGGAGCCTTTCATCAACATTTGAAGACGCGCCTTCCCAACTTTAAATTCATCTACTAAAGAGGATAATGGGAGTTGTAGGTTTCCAGAGTTTGTGTAGAGTCCTACTTTCGAAAAACAGGGAGGTACTCCAAGCCATCTACGCAGATATTTGTTTGCGTGTTGTTCTATCCGCTCAATACGAGATAGGGCAATTTCATAGATTTGCATGGGCCATGAAAGACGGGGTACCAATCCAAATTGATAACACCAGGCTTTCATCTTTCCGGACAAAAAAGTTTTATTAATTGCCTCAAGTCCTTTTATGGCTGTGTTTTGTAATTCCATCCCCCGATGTCTGTCTGTTAGGGGAATTTCGTAAAGACGTCCTAGACTCTTCACGGGGACTTCTTTTACTGTCGGCACCATATCCTCTCCAATATTAAAGTGGATTTGCCTAACAGAACCTTTAATAATTGATAAACTTCGGCTTTTCTTTGGTTTAATTCTCATTCTTACCCTGGTAAAAAGATCGAAATACAGGTCAAGTAAGCATTTAGCAGCTGTTTTTGAAGGGACAAGGATGGTAATATCGTCCATAAATGCTCTTGATGGGGGGAGAATTATTTGTTTATCAGTTATTACTCCTGTTGTAATGTTAGCAGCACTTCTTAATATAAGTTCCATTGCTAACACAAACAAAAGTGGAGAAATAACGCAGCCCATCATAATGCCGATTTCAAGTGCCTGCCATCTTGTAGTATATTTTTTCATTGTAAATCTCATAAAAGCCGAACGAAAATATTTCATTATAATTTCCCTAATCTTTTCTGGGAGATGGAAATAGTTCAATGCCATATCAATTAATTTGTGGGGAACTGATCCATATGCATTAGCGAGGTCAAGCCAAATTACGTGAAGGTCTGACTTTGTCTTTTTGGCTGACATAATTGATCCCCATATCATTTCTGCATGCTCTAAACAACCAGGAAACCCGGGTATTCCAGCCTTTTGTACTGATGTATCTATATATTCATTGCTCATTATAAAGGATGTCATTCGTTGAGCGATAACACCGAAAAATATTTTCCCTTCAATATTTAAAAGTGATATTGGACGAAAATTTGCAATACCTTTTGAATTCATCTCCTTTGGTATCCAAATGCCATTAGCAAGGCACCATTCTTGTGGCACAATACCTTGCTTCCAAATTTTCTGAAGGAGACCAGTTAATATTTTGAGAACACGAGGACAGTTTTTATATAATTTATATATATATAAATTTTATTTTATTTATTTATTTTATTTATTTATTTTATTTATTTATTTTATTTATAAATTTTATTTTATATAATATATATATATATATATATATATATATATATATATATATATATTTAGTATATCGAGGCAGCAAGTAATTTTCTAGACATATGCTATTAAATATAAGAGACAATGAATGTCTATTATGTTTAATCATGAGCCGTTCTAAACGTCGTATTTTTGCTTTAATTTCAGTTGAAAATAAAGACAAAAATTCTCCAACATTTGGATAATTATTTATTGGTTTTCTTCTAAGCTTTCGGCTCACATGAGCCATCTTCAGAGAGGTAGTTTAAACTGAAATATTATAAAATCCACCATCACCGACGATTTTATTTTGTGTTGACATAAAACTCCGCTGATCAGAGTACTATTAAACAACATTTCTCTGAAAAACATAAACATGTAGGTAATATCAGACAGAGTTTGGTCAACAATACGGTGATCCTTACTCATACACACAGTAAGAGGAACCTGCAGATATTGGAGGCCATGTACATCAAATCAAAACAACCAACACTCAATAAAATCAACTTTAAAACAGGAAATAACATATTACATTGCATTTGACTAGATGGTTTTGTTGTCATTTCGCGCTATCCCGCGGTGTGACGTCATAAAACCGCATCGCAAACTTAAGAACTGCGTTTATTATTTTTGGTAACTATTGCCGTTGCCAAGCGGAGTTTTATGTCAACACAAAATAAAATCGTCGGTGATGGTGGATTTTATAATATTTCAGTTTAAACTACCTCTCTGAAGATGGCTCATGTGAGCCGAAAGCTTAGAAGAAAACCAATAAATAATTATCCAAATGTTGGAGAATTTTTGTCTTTATTTTCAACTGAAATTAAAGCAAAAATACGACGTTTAGAACGGCTCATGATTAAACATAATAGACATTCATTGTCTCTTATATTTAATAGCATATGTCTAGAAAATATATATATATATATATATATATATATATATATATACATATATATATATATATATAAACCAAATGAATAAGTAGCAAAGAAAATATTTACAACGTTCAAAACTTTAATCTAAAACAGTCCTCAATATAGAAATAGAACAATGAATATTTATTATAAATTATACTTTAGAACATGTACAAACTACAATCAACTACAAAAGTGTATATTTTATTTCAACATTGAAAAAATATCAGGTAGTTAATAATGATGGTAATAAACGTTATTTTTTTAAAATTTCAAACACAGTCGCACACAAACACATCTCTGCACTTCCTTATCAATCGACTACATCGAATCTATAGCTGCATCTATTGCTAGGAAATTTTGGTCACTGTGACGTGCTAAAAGTTTTTCTCGTCAGAATTCATCTTTTCCATTTCTATATATCAAAATCGTCCCTGCATTGAATACTTTTGCCATACATTGTTAGGTGCTCTTGTTATTCATCTCGAGGTTCTTGACAAAATCTAAAAAATGTTCTCTAATGTAATCTATCCTGACTTGGCATCTAGACATCAGTCATTGTCTGACCGACGTGATGTGCCTTCCTTCTATCTTTTCTACAAATATTTTCAAAGCAGCTACTTTGAAAAGATTTATTTTCCGGTGTTTCGACCACATGAATTTAAGGAGGCTACTAAATTGGTATCCAAGTCCAGATCCTTTACTGTTGAAATAGTTAAATGTAGCCGTCACTTCTGCTAGAATAGTTTATTTTCTCGCACTTCCTGCCAGTGGAAATCCCTTACATTTAATTTCTTCTCTGATGGCTACAATCTCTATAAATCTAAATGCAATGTCAAATGCTATCCTTTACATTCTTGAATTCTTTTCATCATTCGTCAATACTCTCTATACCCAGTCTCTTCTTTTACCGTAACCCACTGGATACTAATGATGGTTCCTTTCTTATATGTTCGTGTGTGTGTGTGTGTGTGTGTGTGTGTGTGTGTGTGTGTGTGTTTGGAGTTCTCTGTGTATGAGTGCATGTATATGATGGAAAACTGAGGAACAGATATATAATGGTGATAATCAAAAACGTAGATCATGCTCCGTCATATTTATCTATTTTGGCCTCTTGACTTGACGGTTTGAACTAATAATGTCTACCAAAGATTCTATTCTTCAATGAACTCACCAGGGGTTCGACCATACTGTGGAGCAACACGGAAGAACTAGAACAATTCCTTGAATAAGACCTTCACCCCCTGTAGTCTCAACTACCGTTTGGGGACAACAGAAGCTGATGAGAGGAAAACATGGCGACATAGAGTCTTCCAAAATCTCTGCAATGTTGGAAAATATGTTGTAAGCGCAAATCCTATGTAAAGTTTCAGTTCAGGCTTGAATTTAAAAACTTTTATTTAATATAAGCTTTAGACGTCAAGATCAGTCAATACGCAAATGAAAGCCAATTTAGTGAAGATATAACATTTTTACTTTGAAGAATGTTGACTCACAATCACGCAAAGTGAAGACGGATATGTTTTTCTTAATTTCACCGAATAAATTTGACAGATGACATTAATTTATGACTAGTTTATACTTTGTCTGATTTTTTGTATTTGATCTCTACTTAACAAGTTCAATAATAGTCGAATAAATCTAAAAACAATCCGATAACCTTCATAAAAAAGTGCATTGTGACAAAAGCAAAACTAATAAAAAGGTGAGGTTAAGTGTGTTTAATGATACATCGATAATCCTTGATTTATTTAATGCTGAATGAAAATGGTATAAGTAAGCAGTTGCAATAAAGTAATAGACAACCAGATATATGACTGGCATAAAAGAAAGTACAAAAAACGTTATTTATGCATACTGTTTACACTAGAAACAAAAACGCAGATATGGGTTCCCTTTACACTAAAATGATAAAAAAAAAATGGAGAAAAATCAAGTTTACACGTTAATAAAATTGTTTAGAATTCTTCTTATTTTATGTATCGTGTCCCTTCAGGGTGTAAGTGATCATTACCCTTCACATCTTTCTCTTTTTTTCTTAGCATTTTTCTCAAATTCTGCTCTGCTATCCATTTATTTAAGCTTATCCAGTATGTCACGCGACGATACCTCTAACTCTGTTTCCCTCTATCTAACCCCTGAGTATCAGATTCTCCAATGCTTCTTTCCTCATTACTTGTCTCAGAAACTGGAACTCTCTTACTGTGATGTTAAGTATACTTTTCCTTTTCGTTTTAAATTCTCGCCGTGGCTCATATGTTCAATCCGTAGTAACTTCAGCATCCTTCTATAAACCACATTTTTGTTGCTTTACGTGTTCACTTTATCTTTGAGAAACTTGTCTAGCATTCGCTGCCATATAGGATGACATATATCATATAACAGTCCAGTAATCTTTTTTTGTTTCTAACTAAATTTTCTAGTCTTTAATTCTCTACTTAACATCCTTGGCCATGCTAGTACGACGTCGTGTCTCTGTTAGAATACTTTCCATGTATTTAAATTTCTCTACTTGTTTGATTTTAGAATCCATGTCCTGTAATTGATATTTTGGGGACATCTTTTTACTAATAACCATTTACTTAAATTTCTTGTAGATTATATTTATTCATTTCTTCTCGCTTTCGTTGGCTACACTGTTTAGGAAGCCCAGTAGTGTACTTTCCGTGTCTGCTATCAGCACTGTGTCACCCGCGCATCTTCTATTGGTAATAATGTGGCCGCCACTGACGAATATGTTAGGACTCCTAGTCCTCTCAGAATTAACTTGCTGTTTAGGTTTACTCAATCCGGATATTCGTTTTTGGTGCAGTGGATATAGGCTCGGAACGACAAATCGAGTTCCCGATTTCGTATTCCAGTTGAACTCCTTGCATTCACGTACGCACAAATAGCATTGGGAAAGGTATTAATCCGTTTCTTACCTCCAGTTATGGGTTAAATAAGAGGATAGATTGAATTCTACAGCCTTGGCTGGCAACCAGTCTACCACGGAAAGCAAGGGCAACCTACTGCGAGGTAATTTTCTTCCCAGTCAATCTTATCTCTTTCGAGACTTGATCGTCCAAAGCCTGTATCACGTATGGCACTCAACTGACTGAATGAAATCCGGTGAGAAAATACTTACAGTTTTTAATCCCGGTTTACAGTAGAGTAACAAAAAAGAAAAATAGGAAAATGTAAATCCAGTTATATTAAGATATAATATGAGGTGTAGATTCGCTAGAAATTATAATCAAACAGGTAAGTATAGATCCAATTTAATATAGAATAAAAATTAAATCTCTAATGAAATTTAGTTTAGGTTCTCGACAAAATCTAAAAGTGGATCTGCAATATAACAGATCCTGACTTGGCAGCCTATCTCCAGTAACTTTCTCACCGACATGATGCAGCTTCCCTCTGTCTTTTCTACACATATTTTCATGGCAACTGCTCGGACGAGCTTATTTCCGGGTACCCCGACTGTATTTACTCGTTCTACTAGATTGGCATCAAGCTCCCACGTTTTAACTATCGAATGTAACAGCATCTTCTACAATAGTAGTTTTTTCTTCTTGCACTTCCCGTTTGTGGGACTCACTTTTATTTGCTTGGTTCTTTCATAGCTACAATCGTCAAAACTTTAAAGGCAACAGCAATTGCTATATTTATCTACTTGATTCCCATCTATCGTTTATATTTTCTTCGATATCTTTTTATTCTCTCACTGTAACGTCCTTTGCACTAGTAGCATTTCTACATTGCTTGGAGTGGAACGATTATTAAAAATAACAAAATACAGGATAAAAATTATAAGACTTCGATCGGGTTTAACCCCGATTCTGCAAGTATCTGATTTGGAAGCAACCACTGTTGAGCTTGGAGATACACCACAATCCCATCTGCAAATATTTGCTTCGCGAAAGAACAATCGGCTGTATTTTAAGCCCTGTCAACAGAACTTTAAACAAAATTAATAAAGCATTTAATCAGTTCATACAAAATGAGATGATTATATTTAGTACGAGTCATGTAAACAACAATATTGAGAAAAATACTATTTATATTTTGACTAGTCTCCTCATTTTTGTTGTGGTTATCACAAACATTCGACCGCTCTAACCTCCATCAGCTTTTGATATTGATCCTTCTTGAATCGAGAAAAGTCTTCCCCGGAAAATAATTAAATTCACTGAAAGTTACTCAGATCAATATACGCAAGATAAAAGCATAGATCACGAAGGCCGAAATGTTGTGATAAAAGAAACTAAGATGTGGACAATAGTTAAAATGTAAAGGATAATAACTTCTCATCCCAGAAATTCAGATCCAGACAGGATACATTATAGAATTTTAAGAAGTCTGACAATTTTGCAATTTTGCTTAAGCCCTTAACAAGAATTGTAAAGAACACAGATTGTTTATATATATATATATATATATATATATATATATATATATATATATATATATAGTATAAATTATGTTTTAGAAGATGTACATAATTTTTTCTATATATGTCCTCTTCTCTACAATCATATGTTTGTTTCAATGCTGGAATCCCAACATTGAAACAAACATATGATTGTAGAGGACATATATAGAAAAAATTATGTACATCTTCTAAAACATAATTTATAATAAATATTCACAGCTCTATACATCATCTATCGAGCACTGTTTTAAATTAATGTTTTGGACGGGAGAAAATGTTCTTTTCTCTCCTCGTTCTGTACTCACTCGGATATATATATATATATTATAAATATACAAAATTATTTTTGTTACTACCTATCATGATGTTATTTCTCTAAAAGACAAGATTGAAGAACAGGCTGGCCAACCGGTTTTGTACCTCGTTCAAGAAAGCCATATCGAGATGAGTCCACTTTACTAGTAGCTAAAAAAGGAGAGAAACGAATTCCGCCATCTTGTCTTGAAGTTTCACTCTCCTTAATTCTGGGAGTCTAGTAAGCTTGCCTGATAATTTTTGTCTTTTCTTTTGTTACTAGTTTAATCTTGAAAAGGTATTTATTTATTTTTTATTTTATTTGTTTATTTATTGTAAAACATTTTATATTTTGTCTTCTTGCACATAACGGTAATTATATTTAAAAAAATGAGTCAGCATTTGCAAAGGCTTTTCATTTATATTGTGTTTTCTTTAAATATGCATGGGAAGGTTCTGCAAAACTATTGGCTTGAAAGGCTTTTTCTAGTTATTAAAATGATGACCATTGTACACTACTTACTCATTTGTACAGGAGCAGAAGTGCATACCTTGTTTTTTTGATTAGGAAAAGGTCCCCACTTTCTATCCTCTCGTCCGGTCCTAGTTCTAGTAATGTCGCAAGCTTTTTGCAGTAATTGTGAATGGTGGCAACGTCTTTTCATTTTGAGGTTACCGGGTTGGCACTTTCCTGGTTGCTACTTCTGACGGGTAATTAGGAGCCCGAACGCTTCCATAGTGTCATGAAAAGCTGCTCTGATCAACAGTTGAATAATATTATGGTTTTATGTAGTGCCATGTCGCGCATAGATGAGTGAACCTGCCTGAATCTTCGGTTGGCAATCATGAAACGACATTATGCTGCGTCTGCGCCAGTTTCTCTCCCACACATGCTGCATAGAGCGACCGACTGATTCTACTCTTAGCCTCTCTTCTAATAAAACTCACTAACCATGAAAACACACTATCATAATAACTAAACTAAACCAGCTAATCAAGAAACACCTGAACCCATCAACATTTCCTTCGCTAACATACGAGATATACGCACCAATTTTATAGGGGCAAATCGTTCCTCAAAATAAACTCACCCGACATTCTAGACCTCTGCGAAACTAGCCTTGCTCCTCCTATCCTCTCTTCTGAATTCTACGTCCCTGGTTACCTTTCTCTCTTCAGGAAGGACTCCAATGTCCACATGCATTGGCTTGGTGTTTACTTCAGTGGACATCTCCCTCATGCTAGAGTGATCTCTCTTGAATCCCTGGATTATTCTTATATGTGTTTCCGTCTTTTAATACTAAGCTCAGTTAGCTGTCTCTTCTTTCTCTGCATCTCTCCCCTCATCTTACGACGCTTTCGTCCTTGATTTCCTCTAATCCTTTAGCACATATATTTGTGTTTGGTGACTTAACACCCACCACGACAAGTTGATGGAAAACTCTACCACAGACTTTGCTGGTGTTCACACCATGGATTTTTCAATCACTCAGTCCCTTCATATATTTGCGCGTGACTCAATCACGCGCAAATGTTGGAGTTCCTCACGCGTTTCTAATAACCCTAATGGACCTGACTCGCTACCAGATTTCTGTTTGACTTTCATCCTTGATTCTTGCACTGTCAAGCAACTCTGCTCTCTCGGAAACTTTAACCACACAGTGGTTTCCGATAGCATCTACTTCCATTCTCACTCCACCCAATAACCTAAGACTAGCAGAATATCGTACTGCTACCAAAGAGCTGATTGGGACTCTTTTCCCGATTTTCTGTGTAAAGTCCTTTGGAACAAAGTTTTTAGTCTTCCCGTTGAGGACTGTGCGTCTTAGGTATCCTATTGGACTAAAGCTGGCATCGATGCTTTCATCCCAGCCAGAAAGTTGCGACTTAAATCCCATTCGTCCTCCTAGTTCTCCTCTGCTTCCTAAACTGCCATGTAAATAACAACCTAAAATCCGCTTTCCTCCATCGTACGCCGATAGCTTAGAGGTAGAATATCTAACTGATGTTAACTCGGTCTGGTTTCAATTCCGACTGGAATCAATCGGATGTTTAACCGTACCGATGAGCTGTGATACAGTAAAACAGGGCTGTCTACGGTTAATATATATATATATATAAACAACCTCAACTCAAATATATGGACATATATATATATATATATATATATATATATATATATATATATATATATTGGACTTGAGGTTGTTTATTTATTTACATTATTTGCCATATTCACGACATTTCGGCCATCTATTCTTAGACATTATTCAAGAGATTTCAAACTGTATATATTATTTTGTTCATTGGAGTAGATTTTTCTAGTTCCACCATTCATACCCCTCCTGAGATAACTGATACCTCCTTTTCACTCAAATCTGCTGTAGCCAGGTAGTGAACTGACAATCTTTGGGTTGGGTCACTTGATCCGTTATATATACATATATCTTTGAATTTTCTGATACTATATATAGCTGAGGTTTCTTGGGCAAGTAATGAGGAAAGAGAACTTAGAAAATCCAATACTCACAGCGCAGATAGAGGGAAAAAGCGATGGGGAAAAACAGCGTGGACATACTTGATTGACTTGGGCAAGTGGATTGCAGAGCAGGGTTTGGGAAAGATACCAATAGGAAAAATGTTAAAAGCGACAAGGGATACGGGAATGTGGAGGACCATGGTCACCTACGTACTGAAAGGACACGGCACATAATAAAGAAAATATAAAATAAACAAACACACAGATATATATATATATATATAATATAATTCTACGTCATTTAAAATGCAATGAAAAATTACGTCGTGTAATAAACGTTAAACTGCGATATTTTTCTATCATTTTTATTTTCTTTTATTCTGAGATAAATGCTACTCATAAATTAATTGTGCGTTAAGGAGTCGACGCCTTTCATAGGCATGAGGCTCTGAAAAGGAACACACAAGATGTATGATTCTGTGTAAATTTCTGTGAGGAAATTTCATGAAAACTGTTTATCGTATAAGTAAACATACATCGTTTTATAATAATTAATCAGAAAATTACGGAATATTATAATTTTTTAACAATTATATTTTTAAATATTTTTTAATCGTTTCACACCAAGACAGGCGGTATCGACACTGATGCACAAGGGTGCTACAAAGTAAAAATTTAATAGAGGGGATAGCGAAGAGAAAGACGAACCAGTTACAGGGAGTGTTAGAGAAAGGGCAACAGAAGGATTTGAATACAGGTGTGATGTCAGTTGCGAAGTTAGAGTGAGAAAAGAAAAGAACAAGATACACGGGGTGATGTAGAAAGGACGAGAGAAGGTCTGGTGTTAAATAGATAAGAAATGGGAATTGACATTGCATTTAAATTCCTGGAGGTTGTAGCCGTCAGTGAAGCAAGTTTACGTAAGGAAGTTTCACAGGATGTAAGTGCGAAAAAAGAAGCTACTGGAGTAGAAGTGGAGGCTGCATTTGGTCGATTTAAATGTAAGAAGGCGACACCCTGTTGATAGTCTGGTTGCACAAATAAATTCTTGTGGAGGAGGCAACAATGACTAAAGCTTATCGGAGCAGAAGCCACGAAAATATTTGTAGAAGAGACAGAGTGAAGCTTCATCCCACCGGTGAGAAATTGGCTGGAGTCGATCTGTCCGGTCGGGACCGATCAAATTATAGATTATCCTTTGGAGCCTGTAGAGAACCCAGAGACAAAAAGCAAGGGCCCCCGACCAGATATGATAACAGTATTTTATGCACTGTCGGATATTTGGGTGGATATATATGAACGCATATCTATGGTTTCTAATTACAAAGGGCATATTTCTCTTAAGCCTTAATGTTATGTTTTTAAGGTCAACGTTTTACCAGAACCTGCATTCTCTTTTAGTTAAAACGTTTTACATCTGTTGTTCCATCAGTTTAATACGTGAAGAGTGTTGACTCATATTCAACTATGAGAGAAGCTTTGTAAGTATTTCTTATAAGAATATTAATAATAATAATAATGAGACCAGTCATAGATCACGAAACTCTGCCAAGGCAATGCTGACACTATCTCATCGATTCGCAAAAGTGATTATTAAAATGAAAATAACCGCAATAAATCTGGTCGATCTCAAGAGTGAATATTATACAAAAAATGAAAAATAAAAAATAAAAAAAATAAAGAAGGAAATAAAAATTGTAAAGTAAAAAATCAAAAATTAGGCTGCAAAAATTATGGACAAATTCAGGTTTATCTTTAAGTAGCAGTATAGCCCGGTGTTGCTCTGGTGTAGTGAAAGCTTTCAAACTAATTCATCGTCCTGGAGCTCAGACTCTCTGGACATTGGCACGAAAGACAAAAATGCAATAGTTGTTTCCAGTTAAAGGGAACCGTAGACTGAAAGAAAATGAATGGATGTAAATCAAATTTTGATTTCCTGATATAAATAAGTCCTCTGAGTAAATGGTATCATGGCTGAGTATAAGAACTACAATTATACCTACTTAGAGCCAAACCTAAAACTAAAATAAAAGTGTTGAAAAAAGTACAGACATACAGGCAGATAAAGAGACACACACAAATATCTTGCCTTTTATATATATATATATATATATATATATATATTATCGATTTTCTGCACTATTGTAAGAAGTGCAACCTTGAAACTTCTGAATATCGTTTCTTCTGTCTTTGTCTATGAGTGTATCAAATTTGATTAAAATTGAACCACACCTTCTATAACCCGATTTTTTGATTATCGATTTTCGATATTTACCGGGGGTATCTCGACACAAAAAACTAGCTGAGAACACTCACAGACGCTTATAGTACAACTGTGTAAATTTTCAAAAAATCGGTTCAGCCGTTTCGGAGTCTATAGGTCACGGACACACACACACACACACACACACACACACACACACACACACAGACAAAGTTCCATTTATAAATAAGTTTAGATTAGATATCCCAAAGTTGTATTTTGAGTTTATTTTTGTAGGGGTGTATTTTAACATTATTCTATATATTTATTTAGTTTTGCTTTCGTATAATAGATATCAAATGTATATTGTAAATAATAATATTTTCGATAAGAGAGTTTTGCAATTTGCTTCAAACAATGTGTATATAAGGTGCATGGATCGGTATTTGAAGGCTATCACAATGCGTTTAGTACAAAAAGGAAAGGTAAAGAATGTGTTGGGTATTACCTATTTATTATTCATTGCTATTTCGATATCAAAATATCATATTAAGAATGTTAGGAAAGCATGTTTTCACGTCTTTCTCGTGGACCGTGCCTTTCCACGAATGGCCATCCTTCGCTGCTACTGCTTTCGTTAATTTTAGTGATAATGTGGGGGGGGGGGTATGTGTACCTGTAAGTGTGTTTGAAGATGTCTGTGCATGTATGTTTATGGTTTATACATGTTTGATTTTCGTGGAAGAAATTGTGCTTTCCGGCAATGTAGGAGAAACCAATCTAGGCGAGAAAATCTTAATAACAAAAGGAAAAAACGCAGCAAATAACACAGAAACTTTATCCCGTACCCGATCAAACCTTTTTGCACCTAAGAATGGACTCACCTAATATGAACATATAATCACGCCTATACAGAGAACGGCAGAGTAGTAGTTAGAGAGTCAGTAAGGAGTCAGTTGGCCCGTAAATTGGTGCATAGTAAGTTGGAGTGTTTTTGGATATAGACTCATTACCCGGACTTACTTCATCACCACAAGATTAGATATATTGATTCCATCTAGAAGTATTCCTAGTATTCCTGAATTGGCTAACCAGTGTTCCAGTTGTATATTTTCGTTCAATATAACTTACATTTTCTATCTCCATATCTGCCTTTTGTTTTTATTATTTTGTGTCGTTTCTCAACAAGAATCCACAACGATATATATATATATATATATATATATATATAATAAAATAGAAAACTTAAATAGCTTATAGTTAAAATTCCAACACCAGACCCTTTAATATCAATTTATTAATATTAAAACTTATCCAGGTGGAAGGCTCGATATATTACTAGAATTTTTTACAGACCCAAATATGAATATATTTTCAAATAAAACTCCGAAAACTACATTCATTGTTTTTGAAAACTACATTTCGGCGTGAAAAATCTCGCGTCCTCCCCAACGAAAATTATCACAACTTTATTTCAAATATGCAACAAAAATGCACATTCTGAAAGCTCACTCAAAATAATTCCATACACAAAAACTTTACATGAAAAAGGAAAACGAAAGTCAATAAAAAATAAAGGGAGGGAAAGTAAAGAAAGAAAATGAATTAATTTGTCGTCTATATACTGATACGGTGATTAGGGAGAAAAGGTAAAAGGAGACAGAAAAAGAGGTTCAAGCCTCGATCATAGAAGCGAACTATTAGATTATATCTGTACTAAAAAATCAAAATTTAACAGTGTAACAGCAATGGAAGTGGTGGAAGGAAAGGAAAAATAAAAATGGGGTAAACAGCTAAAGAGTTAGAGGAGAAATAAAAAATGGAAGGTCAAAGAAGAAAAAGAAAGAAACAAATCTTCAGTAGCCATTGTAACGAATGCCGCCTTCAGATGGTGAAAAGAAAGGATAGATACATAAAAAGGGAAAAAAGTAAAAAGAAATATAGAAAAAAGAGCTAACATTATGTAATGTTCAGTTTTGTTGAAAGATTTTTAAATTTGTTTAAATTAATATGGTCTGACTATTGTTGTTAGTTTAAATTCATAGAATACAAATGGGTGTAATACTATATTAGAATGGGTCTAAAACGACAATTTTGACAAAACATATAACTATATATATATATATATATATATATATAGTTATATGTTTTGTCAAAATTCTATTATATATATATATATATATATATATATATATATATATATATATATATATATATACAGAAAAAGAAGAAGAAATATATGAGGTAGAAAAATTGTTTTAGGAAAATTTACACATAAAAAATTAATTGTAATGTAGATGATAAATTTTATTAAAATTCTCATTTTTTTTTCAATAATATAATTGATATATAAAAATGTTAAATGTAAATTCAGCAGGGGAATTATTCGAAGATTAGAAATAATAATTTGGAATTTAAGATTCGTCGCAATTTAAAGTTAAAGAGCTCGAAAATTTAAAGGTTAAATTTTTTGTCTATGTGGCCGTTTTAAGTAATACTGTAGTTTTGGAAAGAGAAAAAGAAGACTTTTATAACAATGGGATTAGTTTGGGATTACTATTAGGAGCGTTATTTTAATGACGGGAAATTAAAATACTTAAATTTAAAATAAGCATTTAAAATTTAACATTAAATATTTAAAATCTAAATTTAAATTCAAAAATTGAGATTTAAGGCGGCATTTGCTAATGAGTTCCTTGGTAGGTTTTGTTTAGGATACTTTATTATTCTAATTTTTTCAACTAAACATATATTACATCTATCATATATTTAGACCCACTTTTTTTCAACTATACATGTAATACATCTATCGTATATTTAGACCCACACTTTTTTCAACTAAACATATATTACATCTATCGTTTATTTAGACCCACACCTTTTTCAACTAAACATATATTACATCTATCGTATATTTAGACCCACACCTTTTTCAACTAAACATATATTACATCTATCGTATATTTAGACCCACACCTTTTTCAACTAAACATATATTACATCTATCGTATATTTAGACCCACACCTTTTTCAACTAAACATATATTACATCTATCGTATATTTAGACCCACACCTTTTTCAACTAAACATATATTACATCTATCATATATTTAGACCCACTTTTTTTCAACTATACATATAATACATCTCTCGTATATTTAGCCCCACTCTTTTTTCAATTAAACATATATTACATCAATCATGTATTTCGATCTGTTTTGCTTTATAAAATGACAAGTGTTCTAAAAATAGAAAAAGATAGCCACACTGACGCCAAGAATTCAAAATTGGGCGGCAAAATAAGGAACCGTTTCTTTTGGTAATATTAGGAGTAAGAGTAGGAGTAAGAAGTAGGAGTTAAGGATAGTAGATTTGCGGAGGAGATTTGAAAAGAGGAAGACACTAGTAGTTGACCACTAAAGTCCAGAAGGGATAGGGTCGTTTACTACTAGCATCCCACAGTGAAGAGAATTTAGCTAGTCCGCTCCTGTATCTACACAAAATTTAACGGTTGCAACTTGATGTAAAAACCTAAAGTTTTATACCAAAAATAAACATCATTAATTTAAGTTTGTGTTATCTTCTAATTATACCAAAATGAAGCCACACAACAAATCCATTCTAATATAATATTACCACCATTTTTATCCTATTAGCAGAATAGTCGAATTTAAACTAACAACAATTTGGCAACACGGATGAAAATCTACTTATAAACACTTATATAAAAAGTCTACGTCATCCGCCCTATTTATCTGTCATTACTTCGTCTGATTATCACTTGTTCAAATCGATGGCATATGGCCTGTCCGAGTAGCACTTTCATTCTTAAGAAGAAGCCAAAAATGAGTCGACTTGTGGTTAACCTCAAATGACGTATCGTTTTTCTGACGTAGAATTTAAAAACTGGCAGAAAAATTGGAAAAAAGTAGAAGCTAGAGATGGACAATAATTTCAGTGACATGTTTCTTAATAGTTTGTGCAAATAAAACATGACTTTTCAGGAAAAAAAACCCAGCGAAACCTTATTCAAGTCCCAATAAGTAGATAGATAAATCTGAACACAATGAGATAGATAGATAGATAGATAGATAGATAGATAGATTTAGAGAAAAGTCAAGCATAAGTTATCGCCGGAGAGATGTAAAGATCTATTTTTAATTTATATATTCTCTACTGCTTCAAGCAATTTTGGGTTATAGAATGTACGCTCCTATATTTTACGGAAAATAAGTGAATTACAGTCAAGTAAGATAGCCTACAAAGAAATTTTATTAAATTCAATACATGAGTTACTTTTACAGTTCTCTTCAAACAGAACTCTAAATTAAATGAGTGTTTTCTGGAACCTGATTGGATATGACAGGCCACGTGATCTGATTTCTCCGTCGTTCTCGTGACTGAACTCCAAATGCCCTGAAAAGTATCTGGGGTTAGGTTTACTGAGTACATACCCACGCAAAATTAAGCTTTTTCAGCGAAACATAAGCCACAAGAACGTCTCGCCAGAGAAAGCAGAACATTGAGCGACAAAATATAGGGAGATAAACAAGACCTTGCTTTGACACATATTATCATGTCAACGCTTCAGCCATCGATCATTTCTCTGCACGGAAAACCAACAAAGTGGTATGAAAATGATTGCTGTGTCCTTTATTTTGTTCACCGTATTAAAAATTATTGCTTTCATTTACAGAAAGCCAGCAGTTATTGACATGTTTCAAGATCACTTCAAAATTTACATTCTCGTTTTCGGTAAATCATTAAGAACAATTGAGCTTTCGGTCTTTGCATGTCAAAAAAAAATACCTAAATATATATATTTAGCGTGATATAATTCTACCTCTGAGGTGTTCATATTTTGCCTTGTATATAATTTTATGTTGCATTCGTGGACACGATACTCGGATATCATTTCTTCTACCAAATCCGAGAGGTGACCCCCCACAAATGTCCTTCAACAACTACAGCATCGTGTCACATATCATGTTTAGAACAAATATGCTGTCTTTTTAACATGAATTTTACATTTCATTTTGGACAGCATTTTTTATGCCATTCATAATCAGCGTCAATTTTGCACGTATTTCTTCATATTATCTTTAGTAAAAAGGTAGAAAGCAAAGATGTGAAAGCACGGGTTAACTGTCGGTGCCTATAAAATGAAAAAATCTTACTTCATATTCACAGTATATTTATATAAATGTTTGTTAAAATGAAATGCATGAGATAATGATTTCCTCAAAAACTGAGAAAAATTATATTCAATCCTGGTGTTTAAAAATATCCGATGAAAACAAGAGGTTCTATCTAATTTGTTTCATATTTATTTCGTTTTGTTAACCTCCTATCTATCTATCTATCTATCTATCTATCTATCTATCTATCTATCTATCTATCTATCTATCTATCTATCTTTTAGTCTAATAATTTAAGAGGTAATATCAACATTTTCATTAATCTATCTAGCAAACAGCTAGAATACTCATATCTACCTATCTAGTAAGCTATCTATCTATCTATCTATCTATCTATCTATCTATCTATCTATCTATCTAATACGGAAACGACTAATATATATATATATATATATATATATATATATATATATTTATATATATATAACTGTAAATTTATCTTTGAACACGTCTCGAAAAACCCACCGAGTATAAACGCGGAGGGCAAAATATGGAAACAGAAAAAAAAACGAACTAAGCACTTGAACATTAGTCAAAGTACTAGTCGAAAGAAAAAAAACCGAGACGAGGAACATAACACGTAAAGCGCTCAATACACTAGCAGAGCAAATAACTAAGTAAGTCAAAACTTACCCTGATGATCCTAGGTAGGCCCATTGGCTCTAGGTTAACTATATATATATATATATATATATATATATATATATATATATCAAGCTAAAGAAAAAACATCTAATATTACCATATCTATCTATCTATCTATCTATCTATCTATCTATCTATCTATCTATCTGTTATAACCTAAAAAATTACTAAATAAGAAATATCCCAAACAAATGTTGGAAAATAAACTAGTAATCTTTACAATATCAACAAAATACAATACTCGCCAGCTGTGTGAAGTAAAAATTCACAGTTAGTGGTGAACTGCTAGACAGCAATATAACCTCACTCACAATAGTATTTATGAGGATTAGGGCATGGCCATTATTGTTCCTATGTACGTATATAACACCACACCTTTTGGGGTTTACTCTGCGCAGAGGTTTCCCCTTCGAGTTTATTTGCTCTGTATCCTTTCTTTTCCTTATACACTGTTTTTTTCCGGAGATTTGTCTCAGAAGCTCTTCGAGAAATGAGCACCTTTGATCATCAAATGTGTCCATATCCATTGGATTATTGTTATCTGCTATATGCTTACTTTTTATTTGATTCCAGTACCTTTTGCGCAACATTTCTCGTCCTTGGACTTTTTATATCATTCTGCCTATGTTTTTGTTGATAGTTTCCGCTTTTACAATACCTCTTCTCCGTCTGATACATCCACTTAAAAACATTTTCCCCAACTTGGTAAAATGTTTTTCCCGTTTTTAGTATTGTATGTTCGATTTCTTTCTTATTTGGTTTCAGGTTGTCAAAGACGATCTTACTTTCCGCGAAAACATAATTTCTTCCTGAGTCATATCCGCAGGCGCATTTGTATTTGATACACTTGTAAAAATTTTTCAATGCTGCATCCGTATTCCCAGCATTTGAACTTTCAGGGTTCTCTTGAAGGTATACACAAAACGCTCTGATTGGCCATTGCTTCTAGGGTGACAAGAGGAAATGTTATATGCTTAACCACAAACTTTTACAAAATTCTTTAATTTTTTTAATGAAAATCGGGTGCTGTTATAAAAAAATTAATCTGGTATCCGAAATCTCGTTTTTTTCTTCTTCGCCTGATTTCTTTTGGGGAAATGTTGTTTGCTGATGTCACTATCGCTTCCTTGGGTGAGTCTCATTTCGATTGTCCTTTTCCAATCAGGCCAGAGATAGGACAAGAACAGTGCGGTTTCGTCAAAGCCAGTAGAAAAATGAATGCCATATTTATGAGAAAGGCAATACAAAAGAACTTATACCAATGTTTTATTGATTATGCAAAAGCGTTTGAAAAAATACGCCACAAAGAATTGATAGAGATGCTTGGCAGCCTCGACATATTTGAAAAAGACCTAAGAGTAATCATGAATGTCTACTAGCAGCAAACCTCCTGCACAGGGACAGGTATCGAATTCAGCATTTATACAAAGACTGAAAGTGGCGTAAGACAAGGATGTATTTTTTCACCGGATCAATTCAACTTGTACAGCGAGAATATTATGAGAAACCTAGAAGTTATGCCAGGATTCGTCATCGGTGGCCACAGTTTAAACAATATAAGGTACGCATAGGATACAGTGCTGATAGCTGACACGTAAAGGAAACAACATACCTTCTATAGAAGGTAGCTGAAGAGAGTGACAAGAAAGGACTACAAATAAACTGCAAGAAAAACGAATGCATGGTCATTAGCAAAAAAGGCAGCCCGAAATGCCAAATACAGGTAAGGGACACTAAAATCAAGCAAGTACAAAAATTTAGAAATCTGGGAAGTGTTCTAACAGAAGACGGAAAATGCAACACAGAGATCCGTAGGCGAAATAGCATGGCAAAGGAATCATTCCAGAAGTTGAGTAAAGTATTAAGAAACAGGACGATTTTGCTAGAAACAAAGAGGAGAGTACTGTATTGCTATGTGATGTCGGTTCTTCAATATGGCCGAGAATGTTGGACAATATCTTCGAAGATGAAAGAAAAACTTCAAGCAGCTGAAATGTGGTTCTACAGAAGGATGCTGCGGATATTATGGACCGAGCATGTGAGCAATGACGAGGTTTTGAAAAAGATGCAAACGAAAAGGAAATTAATACTGAGCGACAACTAATGTCCCTGAGACATGCAATGAGGAAGGAGGGTTCAGATAACCTGTTATTAACAGGCCAGATAGATGGAAAAAGAGACAGGTTGAAACTTCGGATAACATATTTGAAGGACTTGATGAGGTGGATGACAGAACAAGGGTTGCATGGTGCAACAGAAGAAAGCCTCCTAAGAGCCAACAGGTATAGGGAGATGTCGAAAGCCATGATCGCCTGCATTTTGCAAGGAAATGGCACATAAAAGAAGAACAAGAAGATCCCGAATCTGGCAACAATACGTGTAGAAACCCAATTACTAAAACCTTGGTTGGTTTCTTACATCGCAATACCTCTGGCTACTTGGAGAAACTATTTACAACGATCGCATAATGTAAACCATTCAGTAGACCAGTCAACATGCAGACGTAACCATTGGTGGTCAGTTTCTGGCAACGGATTGAAATTTATTGGTGGTGCTTAAACTCTACAAAACTCTACTAAACTTCCGATGTCTCTACGCCAGTACACATATTTTTTTATTCGGCTTTCCATTTAGAATATAACAGGGTGTCTGGTATGGAATTCTTTAAGTATTCCTTTCTGTAGTAATGAAGGTAAAACTACTAACTTGTACATAAGAACGTCATTACAAATTGTATATTCCTCAGATTCTGTTTTACCCCTGTCTTTTAGTTCTTTTAATTTCCACAATAAAATTGCTATTCAATGTTTTATTTGTTTTTCTTACAAAAGTATCAGGTATTTCCCGCACACTATTGCATCATACATTTAACTCTACTTCCGTTTGTAGACAGGCAATGACCCTGTCTTCCAAAGGTGCACTATTTTTTTAAATAAGTCTGGACTTAGTCTACTTGATAATAAGAATTCCATCCTGAAATCGTAGTTTACTAAAATGGATTCCATTGTTGTAATTTATCAGGTGTATGGTTTGGTGGGCATTTTCAGACCTGTCAATAGCTAGCAATAATCCGTAACCCATTTGTAAGTTAGACTTTCTTCCGTAAATGAATCTATGATATTTCGTAAGGGCAAGCACAATACCTAAATTCTTCTTTTCTATCTCGATATAGTTCTTTTCGGCTGGAAGAAGCGTCCTGGATGATTGTTCCGTAGGTTTAATTGGGCCGTCTTCGAGTTTCTGTATAATGCAGGCTACTATTTTATCTGAAGTAGAGTCTCTGGCTACAATTATTTCTTATGTTGCATCGTAATATGTCAAAAGCAAGTCAGACGTTAGCATTCTTTTAATTTTTTCAAATGCTTCCTGATACCCCGTCGTCCACACCTATTTTGAGTCTTTTTAATAGTTCGTTTAAGAGAGCTCGCAAACAATGCATGTTTGGCACAAATACGTTGTAAAAACTTGCCAAACCCATGAAACTTTGTAGGGATGTGACATTTTCAGGAGCAGGCATGTTTTTATAGCATTAGCTAGCGCTGGATCTGTTTTCCTGTTATGTTGATAAATTATGAGTTCCAAATCGCGTAATGACGGTAGTACTGAAAGAGCAGATTGCAGATTCTATTATAGAAACGCGGGTGTCCCTCATAGCTATATTCTTGGTCCTACACATTTTCAGATCGTCATCTAACATCTCTCTGGGGCAATCAGATTTCGAGTAGGTATATACACTGACAATACCACCATTTACGCCCGCATCGATAAGAAATCTGCCGAAGATGACAAATCAAACCTCGCTACTGGTCTGAAAAAGACATTCACTCTGTGATAGAGTGGGATAAGAAATGGCTCATAGGTGTTAATGCTTCCAAAACGAAGCTGCCATTCCTTTATCCACCATCGACAATCGTTCCTACTTCATATCAGCATGGATCACGCTAGTCTCTCTGAAAGTTAAACACTGCGTCTCGTTGGCGCAACTATATCAGCTGACCTCAAGTGGAATGACTACATTGAATCCTTAGCTAAATATGCTGCTAGGAAGATCGTTTCACTGTGTAGGGCCAGGAATCCATCTTGCACAAGTATGAATCTACCATCTGCCCGTGCATTGAAAAATGCTATCGCATCTGGTCGGGTGCCCCTGCTATTCATCTCGGGGTTCTTTTTCTTTTTCTTTTTTTATAAACGTTTCACCCCGAATGAAGCATTTCACTGCCACTATAGCGCAGTGAACTACATAGAGTGGAGAAAGGATGGTTAAATATAGGAAATGTCAGAAGGAGGGTGATAGGCGGGTAAGGACACCGCGAATGAGGGTTGGGTAGATGTTGAGAGTGTTGGGAGAATAGGTGCATGTTAGTGTGATTGAAGGTGTCTATTGACCCTACATTTAAATACCTGGAGATTGTAGCTGTCAGGAAAGCAGACATGTGGAAGGGAATTCCACAGGCGGGAAGCACGAGAAAAGAAGCTGTTGGAGTAGAAATTACGGTTACATCTTATCTGTTTAACCTTAAAAGGGTAGGACCTAGTTGCTAATCTAGTATCTCGTGTAAATTCGTACCTAGGTGGCACCAATGATCTAAGTTCATAGGAGCAGAAGTCATGAAAGTATTTGGAGAAGAGGCACAGGGAAGACACATCACGCCGATGAGCGAGTGGTTGCAGCCGGTCTGCCAAGTTAATATCAACCACGTTACAGATTCTCCTTTGTATTTTGTTAAGAAGCCCAAGGAGAGTAGCAGGGGCACCCGACCAGATGTGGCAGCAGTATTCAATACATGGGCGGATAGTAGGTTTATATATGTGCAGGATAGATTCAGTCGGGAAAACGTCCGGGCCCTGCACAGAGAGCCGACTTTCATAGAGGCGGATTTGGCCATGGATTCGATATAGTCATTCCATTTGAGGTCCGCCGAGAGTGTAAGGCCAAGGAGGCGTAGTGTTTTACTCTCTGGGAGGCAAGCCTGTTCCATGCTAATGTGAGGTAGATTGTCTATGGTGGTTAGATGATAACAGTTTTGTATTAGAAGCATTGAAATTTACTAGCTATTTCCTAGGTATTCCACTACGGATTTGAGGTCCTATTCAAGCTCGGCAGCGAGGTTCGCTTTGTCGCCCACACCGGGTTGGTAGCTCAACTCCAGTCAATTCATCACCAATGTAATGGTGATGAATTGACTGGGGTTGAGATACCCTCTGTCTCTTCTAGATATACTTTAATCACTTTTGCTCTGATGAACTTAGCGCACTGGTGCCTCCCTGCATGAATTTACTCGAGTTAATAGACTAGCGACTAAGTCCTACTGTTTTACATTGAAATTGATCAAATGTAAAAGCACATTCTACTCTACAGCTTTCTTTCTCGCCTTTCACGCCTGTAGAATTCACATTTTGTTTCTTCAAGAATCTAAATGCAATGTCAATTGCCATATCTCATCTCTTTGACTCGCATCCCTTCTTTGACAACCCCTGGATGATATTCTTCTCCCGTTCCACTCTACACTAATGTTTTCATCTTTCTTTTATCCATTCTCTAATTCACCCTGTAACTTGTTCCTCTTTCTCATCACTCGCCTCTTATGAAACCTCCTGCTCACCAGTGGCAGTACTGCCTTTCTTGGGGTGAAATGATTAGAAAAAATATTTGATTTTATTCATAAAATAATCGCATTTTTGGTCTTTCATCCTGAATCCATAATCCTGAATGTTTTTTAGAACCACGAAAATATATTATTGAGTTCTTCTTCCTTTTCAGTTATTGTCGAGATAAGCGACTGCAAAACGAAGTCCACTTAGCATCGTATCTATTATTTGCTTTAAAAAAAGCTGGCGTGCCCTTCATACCAAAAGCCAAATGATTGAATTTATAAATTCCTCGATGTGTGCTTATCGTAAGTAATTTTGAACAGTTTTCTTTCCCTACAATCTGCAGTTACGCAGAAACCTCTTCCGAAACTGGATAATGTTGACTTTTTAGGCCCGTGAAGAAATCCACGCAGTCAGTTGCTTATTAGATCTTTTCTTTATACATACCGTTTGTTATGTCCAATCGCTCGAGTTTGACCAGATAAAACACCTGTTTTTTCGAGTTTGTCAATCTCGTCATTATGCTATTTCAACGATGCAAAGGGTACATTTTTTAAATTAAAAACCTGGAGTATCTTTCCCATGATCTCGAATTTTGCTTTCATTTTATTGTGCCTGCCCATACCCCCAGAAAATATATCTGGGAATTCAATTTCCAA
This sequence comes from Ascarosepion bandense, assembly GCA_037127315.1. Lineage (NCBI taxonomy): Eukaryota > Metazoa > Mollusca > Cephalopoda > Sepiida > Sepiidae > Ascarosepion > Ascarosepion bandense. The sequence continues at coordinate 556,421 of JBBBDQ010000474.1, read as the reverse complement.
TTCTTTCTTTAAACTTTCTGCTTTGTTGGTAAAACTTAACTTTTTGACAAAACGAACCAATCGGACTGTTCCATAACTTAAACTGCTCCATCAAATTCATCCCAAAAATGTTACTTGTATTTTTCATTACAAACAGTCTTAATTTCAATTTTCTTTCGTTCAACGTCACATTGGTAATGATTTCTCCCTCGAACTTTATTTTATATTCTGTAAAATTACGTGGAATTTTCCTAATAACCATTAACGATGGTTTGCTAATTTTCTTTCATGCAAATAAATTTATTATAATTAAGTCAGATCCGCTACCTAATTTTAGTTTTATATTCTATTTAAGAATTTTTACAAGCACACATTTTTTTATATTTCCACCGGCAGATTCATCTGCGTTAGTAATAATAACGTAATTATTCACTCGTTTTTTTTTGTTTCTTTTTGTTTGTGTGTCTTACAGTGAGTTTTCTGATGACCATTTTTTGAAACGTAAACATTCTTTATTTTTGTATGGACAGTCATTATAAAAGTAGAGTTCTGCACATGCGTAACAGGGGTTATGAGTAATGTTTTTTCTTCTTCACTTTATTTTTTAGGCGCACATTTTTAGTGTGTGACACACAGCTTACTTCAATATCCTTATCGTCTTGTCGAACATTGATAAACTTCTGACAATCTTCTACAAGGAATTTAAAAGGATCCAAAAATCAATCCGAAACAGAAAACGAGGACTAAACCTCTACCCCTGTTCATAATATCGGAGAGGAATGTGTACATATGTATCAACAACTCATTCATTGTCAAGATAACTTAAGAGAACGTTCTCGAATGTTTTTCTTTATTAACACTGTTTCTATGCGTGCTAATAATTAAAACGGGTGTGCGTTGTGGTCCAGTGGATATCGGCTCGGAACGAGAAACCGGGTGATCCGAGTTCGAATTCCAGTTGAATCCATTGCTATTCACTTACGCGCAAATACCCTTGGGAAAGGTATTAATCCGTCTCTTCCTTCCAGTTATGGGTTAAATAGCAGGACAGATTGGATTCTATAGCCTTGGTCAGCAACCAGTCCACCGCAGAAAGCAATGGCAACATACTGCGGGATAATCTTCTGCCCAGTCAGTCATGTCTCTTTCGAGACATGATCGTTCAAGCGTGTATCACGTATGGCACTTAACTGACTGAATAATTAAAACATAATCACTGTATCCAAAGGAACAATAATCTTACTGCTTATCCCTGAAAGAATTTCTTTTGAGTTGAACAATAAGCTTCTTGCTAATGAAAGCTTTAGAAAGTATGCTGATAACACAAAGGGAGCTTATGGGGTGGCATAGCGAGGGGACGTGAAGTCATGTGCATTCTTAGAAAGAGAGATACAAACAATGCATAGATTCAACAAAGTGAACCATTCCGGCATCAAATATATTTGGTCAATTTCCAAGTGTCACATATATAAGTAGTATAAATACGTATACAGACATACATATATACACTATCGGTCATAATTATTAGGCCACCATAGTGTTTTAAAAATTTATGGATTTCATCCTATTTTTTAGTATTTATTGCCAAGTGAATAATTGTAAATGAAAATAGAATGGTTATTTTGTTAATACTGCACAATAACATGTGCATCAAATGAATTAATAAATATTTAATAATTACCTATATTGCAGTTTCATTAATGAAAGAATGACGAAAGATTTTGGCAATTCGGACGAGTTTATCTTTGCTTCCTTGCCTTGTAAAATTTGGCAAAGTAATAATAACAAAAGAACCATTCTATTTTCATTTCGAATTATTCACTAAAGGTAGTAAGAAATACATCATTTCTTTAAAAAAAACTTAGGTGGCCTCATACTTATGACCGGTAGTGCATATGGAGAGTGAGAGAAAAAATGACAGATGTGAAAATAATTTAATAGATAAACAGATAGATAGATAGATAGATAGATAGATAGATAGATAGATAGATAGATAGATACATAAACAGATAGATAGATAGATAGATAGATAGATAGATAGATAGAAATTCTTTTGTACGAGAGAGTGAATCAATTTTCCTAACAGCAAGCCTAGTAACTGAATCAATACGTTTTCTCTTCACTGAATATTACTATATTATTTATATAGACTTCATTCATGAAATACAAAGACGAATCTGAAATGTTATCAGTTCTGACCTGGTATCTCGACTCCAGTGACTATCCCACTGCCGTAATATAGCTACCATGTGCCTTTTACATGAATGCATTGTAACTGTTTCTCTACGGTATTTAGATTTTAAAAATTTAAGAGCAGATTGGCTGTAAGATTATATAATTTTACAGTTGAAATAGCTAAACGTAATTGTAAGTTCTAAGCTAACAGTTTCTTAAGTAACACTTCCCGCTTGTGAATATTTGTTACGGCGTTTTGCTTTTCAATCAACCTTGATATTTTTTTTTTAAGTTTAAATGCAATGTCAAACGTTCTCTTCCCTCTTTTCTCATTCTTGTACATTTATCGTTTTATTTCTTTAATAACATCAGCTTATTTCATATGCTTTAAAGCCACTAGGACTAATCCTAGTGGCTTTATTGCCTTCATTGTAGCGAAATGATTAACAAGTGATACATTGATATTATTATGTCGTTATATGTATCCCTGTATATTTAATACAAAATTATGTTTTGTCTCTTCTGTGTCATGCAATTATTTAATTTGAGTTGAATTCCTGTCCCATAGATAAATCTAACTTAACCTGCTTCTGTCGACAGTGGCTTATCGGCTCATCAGCCTTGCGTATTGAAAAGACATCAGTGTGGAGAGGCAGCTGCTCTAAGAGAAGAACACGCTTGCAAGCATAACTATCTTTTTTTATTCACGCAGATAAACGAAAATGTCGAGCTTTTTTTGGTGAACCTAATTTCATTAACGCAAATATGCCGACATCTGCAGAAAATTAACATGGCGATTGAATACATCGTTCCCGAAGCGTCTGAAACAGTCCCGAAGACGCTTGCAAAAAAGATTGTATAAATCGAAAATATGAGGCAGATAGAAGGCTTTCGGATAAAAACAGAAGGGAAATAGTATAGAGTTGAGAACACATGCTTTCTCTTGATTGCTACTGGGAGTAAAGTGTTGCTTATTCTGAAAAATATTAAAGCGAAAATAATAATAATAATAATAATAATAATAATAATAATAATAATGATTATAATAAGCTTTCTTATTGACATGATATTCCCTGCAGATTGTAATGTATATGAAGATTTTCAAAAATCTATCAAAATAAAAGGATCTTGAAGTAGAAATAAAATAATGTGGTACATGAGGTCATTAATTATTTCAATATTAGTTAAATTCCTGATTAGAAAGAAGTTCAGGGAGACTCATTTCAAATGATACCTTTTATCATATAACTTTAAGAAATAAAAAAAGTAGGACGCACAATTACTGCTCACATATCACAAAGATATTTAAGTATGTAAAATATGTGTACATTTTTTCTACTTTTCTTTACAAAAAATTACCAGCGGAAAATGTCGTAACGTAATTTCTGACGTTAGTTGTCTGGTTGGGAGCCGGAAGGGGATGTGTGTATGACATAATTCAATGAAGTTAATAATAATAATAATAATAATAATAATAATAATAATAATAAACACTGGTATGAACATCACCCAGCACCGGTTAGAGAAATAGAAGATGTAACCCTTCTATGGGATTACACCATCTACACAGACAGAAAAACTGAAGCAAATAGGCCGGACATTATTGTTAAAAACCAAAAAGAAAAAAAAAACTTGTCTATTAATTGATATGGCTTGTCCAGCGGATTATAACATAGCAACCAAGTAATTCAAAAAACTGTCAAAATATAAAAACCTGGAAATTGAAATAGAAAAAATGTGGAAATTGAAAAGTGATAGTATGGCACTTGGAATGATAAAAAAAATGGAACAAAACAACACATTCAAAGAAACCCTGGAAACCCCAGCTTAAGAGATATACAAAAAATTGTCTTATTAAGTACAGCCCACACACTAAGGAGAACTTTGTCTATGTAATGCCAGGGATGATAGGGGAGATAGAAAACATGAAATGGAGCCATAACAACACGCCGCGACCTGCCTTAGGTTTTCTCGCAGACTTGGTCGGTAGTGCGACCATAGCAGAAATCGAAATCTGATGAAAAATGAGATAATAATAATAATAATAATAATAATAATAATAATAATAATAAGAAGAAGAAGAAGAAGAAGAAGAAGATGAACTTGCCGAAATGTATTTTAATCGAAGGGGTAATATGTTTATGTTTTGGCTTGTACAGACAGCATAGGCTCATGATTAAAAAATGAGTGATGCTTTCGTGTGATGATTGTGACTTGTAGAACAAATTTAAGATGACATCATACGGGAAAAAAAATTCAACGTTGATGGATATTCTGTCATTACCCATAGTCAGTAACCGCAAGTAAAACCGTGTGGGATACGACCATCTTGACTGAAATCACATTGCATAGAAGAGAAGCCATGAATGGACTATGAAAATCGTTGCCAAAGATTTAGATAAATGAAATGTGATGACGGAACAGGATAAAATTTAGAAGCATAAAGAAGTGGGCAAACAAATCGGAAGAAAATCCCAATCAGCAGGTCAAATTAAGCATTTGCAGTTTGACGCACTCAAGCAACCTTAACGTAGGGTACACCTGAAATCATTGACACTGTGCAGGTGGCAGCACTACAGTAAACAGCTCTTATGATGAGAAAAGCGTTGTTGGTAGAGTCTGAGATGTAATCGTCACCCAGCCAAACAATCTAGAAGCCAAAGAAGATATCAAATAAGAAAAAATTAATTAGTTTGTCTCCCCCAACCTTAATTTGCCCGACGTTACCTTCTCACAATCCCTTAAAAAATTCCTTTTTAATCTCGTGAGAACACGGAACGACATATCTCAGGCACTACTTGGTTTCAGTGGAATAAAGAAAGAAAGAAAAAAGATGTGTTTAACATCTCTTGTAAATGCTTCATCAGTAATGGACTATTTCATTAGACATGTATAAGACACTACTTGCTATCAATAAGAAAGGAAGCAAAAAAAGAATGAAAGAAAGAAGAGTATAAAGTCTTTGACAGTAATTTGTTATTGCAATATTTAGTTAAAGTTCTTAAGCTCAAATATCTAAAAGTGTGATAATGACATTTTTATGGATATTTTATTGTTATAGAAATCACCGTGAGCTTATTTAATCGTTAATTTAGCAATTAAGATTCATCAAAATATTCAAATATGTGAACCTTCTTTCGCTTATATATATATATATATATATATATATATATATATATATATATATATATATTGTCCGCCGCAGACAGATCTGTTTCGCCGTATCATAGCTCATCAGTACGTTAAGACTCCGATTTTTGCCCAGGACTAAAACCCGACCGAAATGTCCTCAGTCGGTGGCTCTAACACTGGGCTATGGGCGTTCGGTGCAAATATGCAGACATTTTAGCTCATATCATTATACGCGCCCAATCGCTAGCGCCCTCTAATTAATTTCACTGAATGAGCGATGCTTACACGCCAGAGTAGCTACTGTTTATCAAAGTCTACTATTTTTCCAGAGTGCTCAATCAGGGTGTGAGAACGTATATTAACACAAAGAATGTGTCACTTTAACTTAGCAGGTTCATGACAATTTTCATGGAAGTTTCATGAGGACACCGTTATGATGTTCTTATGAAACTTCGAAGTCGACATGAACCTGCTCAGTTAATGTGAAGTGACATTCTCTATGTGCTTATCAACGCTCTATCTCTATCCCAATTTCGAGCAGTTTGTGCTAAAAATTCTGCTTGCCAAAAGATATATCTTATCAGTGAATACTACTGAAAAAGGAACAACCACAGCGCTAAAAATGATCTTAACTGAAGACTGTTTATATATATATATAGTTTTATGTTAAGATAATCTTTAGCGCTATGGTTGTTGCTTATTGATATATATATATATAATTTTTCATAGAATTGTATATAGGAATATATTGCTTTAATAGGGGTTAAATATATTTGAATTGAGTATACAATTCATTTACTTATTTCACTTGAATCTGATATTTAGATATAATATTTAGGCGCATTAAATGCTTAAGAACTAAGTCGGTTTACAACTGACTTTAAATATCTACGACTGTATCATTTGGTCCTGATGTCAAAAATTCAAGTGAACATAACTACGAAGGAAAATAATTATAGTTATGCAATAAAGCGATCATTTAAAATTGTTAGGAAACATTAAAAATATTAATTTCAATAACTACAGTAAATACATGGAATTTCTACGGGTATCAGTAATAATAATAATAATAATAATAATAATAATAATAATAATAATAATAATAACTTGAACAGATGAAACAGCGCTGGCAAGACAAACCTCTGCATGGCCAATATCCAGAACGTGCCAATAAATCCAATGTTGACAAAGTTAATACTCATCGATGGCTACGTGCATCTGGATTAAAGTCTGAAACTGAAGGCTTTATTCTTGCAGCACAAGACCAAAGTCTTTTCACTAGAAACTTTCAGGCAAATATTATGCATAATAATATGGATCCAAAAATGCAGGTTTTGTGATAAACACCAGGAAACAATAGACCACCTAATCTCAGGCTGTTCTGTGCTTGCCCCAAATGAATATAAAAATCGCCACGATAGAGTTGGGCAATATTTACATTGGGCAATGTGCAAACATTATGGAAAAGCTGTAAACAAACACTGGTATGAACATCACCCAGCACCGGTTACAGAAATAGAAGATGTAACCATTCTATGGGATTACACCATCTACACAGACAGAAAAATTGAAGCAAACAGGCCAGACATTATTGTTAAAAACCAGAAGGAGAAAACTTGTCTATTAATTGATATGGCTTGTCCAGCGGATTGTAACATAGCAATCAAGGAATTTGAAAAACTGTCAAAATATAAAGACCTGGAAATTGAAATAGAAAAAATGTGGAAATTGAAAACAAGAGTTGTGCCAGTGATAGTAGGTGCACTTGGAATGATAAAAAATGGAACAAAACAACACATTGAAAGAATCCCTGGAAACCCCAGCTTAAGAGATATACAAAAAATTGTCTTATTAAGTACAGCCCACACACTAAGGAAAACTTTATCTATGTAATGCTTGGGATGATAGGGAAGATAGAAAAACATGAAATGGAGCCATAACAACACGCCACTACCTGCCTTAGGTCTCCCCGCAGACTTGGTTGGTAGTGAGACCAAAGCAGAAATCGAAATATGATGAAAAATGACATAATAATAATAATAATAATAATAATAATAATAATAATTATTATTATTATTATTATTATTATTATTATTAGTGATAGAAGTTAGGTCAGATCATCATAATTGGAAAATATATATATTGAATCCATAGCTGCATCTACTGCTAGGAAGTATGGGTCTCCGTCTTTGGCCAGAAAGTTTTTTTCTCGCCATAATTCAGTGAGTCAGTTTAGTGCCGTACAGGGTACATGCTTAAGCGATCATGTCTCGAAACTGGTCGGATGATCCTAGTATTCATCTCGCGATTCTTGAGAAAATTCAAAGAATGATCAGCAATATAATCTGTCTTGACTTGGCATCTCGACACCATTCATTTTCTTTCGGACGGGATGTGGTTTCATTCGGTCTCCTCTACAAATGCTTTCTACGGTAAACGCTCTGACAAGCTTTTTATCCTGGTGCCCCGTCCATATAGATGCTCCTAGATTGGCATCTGGGTACCACCCTTTTACCCTTGCAATAGTTAAATGCAACCAACACTTCTACTCAAATAATTTCTTTTCTCACACTTCCTCTGTCTTCTTGAATCTAGTTCAGTTTTTAATTTTTACTTCAATAACCCCTTTACTCAGTGTTTTCTCTCACTGTAACCTCCTGTCCACTCTTGTTGGTACCGTCTTGCTTGGTGTGAAATGTTTAATAAAAATAACCCTGAACAAAGCAGAAACTGTATTAGCTGTGAATTCTTTCCTTATGTAAATATATTTTGTTACTTATCATTCTTAGTCTTGAAATTATATATTAGTTTTATGCATATAAATATATATTTATACTGTTTTTACATGAAATTATATACGTGAACACATGAATATATGTATGTATGTATTTGTATACAAACATTATGTATAATTTTATTGGATATCATAGTTATGACCTTTATCACTTGTCTATTCCCTTTATTAGCCAAAGAACTGACATTGATTTAAATTGTTAAGTTTGCTTTGTAATAATTATAACAAGGATTTGTTAATTAAACTCCCCGTCTGCTCGTCTTCTCACCTCCTTTCTTCTTGGAATTACGGCCGTATCACGTTAAAGCATCGGTTCACGTACAATCACCAAATCGATCAACCTAGATTAGTGTCTGCTAATAAATACGTGGTGCTGTAAACCTTAATGTATTTGTGGTGAATTGGATAAAGGCTCTGAATTGGAGATCAGAGAGACGAATTCTAATTCCAGCCGAGTTCGTTATATTCTCTTCCGCGCAAATAAGATTGGGTAAAGCATAGTTCCACGTCTGCCCTTAGATATGTGTTAGTAAGTCTTGTATCAGTAACTCCTTATAATCTCCAAAGATTATTACAATCTAAAAATAGGTTTTGGCTTTAAATCTTCCACAAGTCTGCTTTCCCGACAGTTACAATCTCCAGGTGTTTAAATGTAGGGTCAATAGACACCTCCTATCACACTAACTCCCAACTATTCTCACAACACTCTCATCTACCCAACCCTCATTCTCGGTATCCTTACCCGCCTATCACCCACCCTCTGACATTTCCTATATTTAATCAGCCTTTCTCCACTCTACGTAGCCCCCTGCGCAGTAGTGGCAGTGACGCCTTGCTCGGGGTGAAACGCTTATAAAAAAAATAAAAATAAAAATAACCTGCAAATGGTTGGCCAGCATAATTTATTGAATTAGCTCATTTTGAGCCGATGTGGTCATCACATGCTCTCCATGTTGTAATAGTTGTTCATATGACATCCAAGGTCAAATTGTGCAATGGCTTGCCGATCTTTTTTCACCGGGATATTGAGTTTATTTCGTCCCTCTTTTCATAATGTCCACTGATAAGACGGTTGACCTCTGAGGCGCAGCTTATATACCAGACTGGCGATTGGACTATGACAGCTTGACACGGGTGGATTGGGGAGATTGGGAAGAGGCGTTCCCCTTCACTGATCCGAATACCCTCACACAATTTAGCCGGCAGATCAATGCCGTTGACTGGGATGTGGCCGCACAATGCCGAGGAGACTTCTAGGAGCCATGTGTGAGAGTTAGATGTAGGCTACAGAGCTGTTCAGTTCAGCATCCTAATTCATTTGACTAAAGCAGAATCGACCGTTTTACTGCAAAGCTAATACATTTTTACGTACACCCAAAGTATTAGTAGGTCTTAAAGAAAAAAAAAACAATCAGAAAGTAGTAGTTGTTTTTGTTGTTGTTCTTATGCAATCGTTTTCTTTGAATGCATATTCTTCTTTCAGTTTTTCTTTCAAATCCTTATTATTTTACTAATAATATTTGTAGAAACATTCGAAAACTGATCGCATGATGTGAAGAAAGCAGTTTCTGAATTTGATAAACTTTATCGAAGCTAAGTAATCAATAAGATTAAATTTACTTATAACAGGTTCACTTTTCGAAGTTTATTTTAATTTTAATTTGTGGTTGGTAATTAACTACTCTGTCATTATTTTTATTTAATTAAAAATGTTGAAGTTTAAAGTTTTTATTTCATTACTTTATTTCTGATATCATCATAAAGGGTAGGGTATCATTTTATAGGCTGTGTTCTTTTTTTTCAACATTTTTCCTTATTTAGCTATTTCTTTTTGGATGAAGAAAACAAAATGGAAGATTTTGGAAGTAGGATAAAAGCAAAAGTTTTTTTTAATTTTATATTTATTTTAAAATTTTGCTGAATAATATTTTAGCATTTTTGGTTTCTGATCGGAGAGTAAGTTTTTGAAAAATTATAGTAAAAAAATGTAATAAAACAAAAGAAAATAACAGAAAAAATCTATCCCCCGAAATAAGTCAACAGTACACGTCACTTCCCCATTTGTCTTTAACTTTTGTTCCCATTTTTCAGTTATATCCGTTTTTCTTTGATAGTTTTTGCGTGATTTTTGGCAAAACGTCGAGTGAAAAACAAAAGAAGAAAAACGTACCTCTTCGTTTCGTTAGAATCGCAAGCAGCTGCGCAGAAGGAGATAATTTGTCGAATTCGCACCTGCCACAACTTCAAAATCGAAATACAGGAAAGAGAAAGATGAAAAAAACGCGCAATAAATTTTCTTTTGCTTTTGATCCAGATGGGGAAAATCCATTTTAAAAATATCGAAAAGTTATAACGAATATCTGCAAAAAATGAGAAAGGTTAGATAGATAGATAGATAGATAGATAGATAGATAGATAGATAGATAGATAGATAGATGAGAAAATTCTAGTCACTAATACTTTTAATGTTTTGCATGTCTGTTGTTAGTTTTGTTATTTTGTTATTTCGTCGACTGCACAGTTTAGTAGGGTCAGTTGGGCACCGTCTGCGAGAAAAAGAGTAGGGTGACACAATTCACTCGGCCCAAAAACACAAAACAACATGCTGCACTAGCTGGCATTCACGAGAATCATCAATACGAGTCTTTCAAAGTGTTTGAAAGTCAATGTGAGGAGAGTACAGATAATTCAGAAAGAGCTGAATGAGTATAATGAGAATTACGAAGGTTTTTGAAGTGATCACTAGTGATGGTGGAGTTATATATCCATTCATCTCCTCACAGAGATTCACTCACCAAAGATGCCTAAGGCGAGTGACTTGAGCAAGTAGTACAGTAGTGGGTCAAGTAGGTGGATGATAGAAGACTCTATGACTTGTAACAAGACTTTGCTTCATGCAACACAAGTAGAAAAACCCAGGCAATTTCTGAGACTACATCACAAATTACAATTGACTATCTACCTCCCAAAGCTGCAACCCCCTTTGTTTCCATATGAAGAGTGCAGTGGAGCGAGCGACCACCAAAAATCCTTGAAACGCTAAAGGTGAACTAAAGGCAAGGATTATAGCATAATTCACCATTATGGCATCATTTAACATCAAAAGATTGCCGGATATTCCGAAATCGTCTGGAGGCTGCGGTTAAAGACAATAACGGTTTTACTGAACAAATTTGCTCTGCGCTTCGAGATTTCAAATTTTTTTGTGAAATTCTAATAAATATATCTGTTAAAACGAAATGTCAATGTTATTTACATTATGCCTATTTTAGACGACAATTTATCCATCACAAAAAATTGATATTTAGACAAACTATATATATATATATATATATATATATAGTTTGAAGGCGTGCTATATTTATAAGATAAGTAATCAATATGAAAGATAGAGATGCAACTAGAAAAGTGAACATTGAAGTCAACCCCTAAAGACAGTTTCATGCTAGGCTCATTCATCAAGCTTGATAATTACGCCTAGCATGAAACAGTCAGTCGCCTGTAAGTGTTGATTGCAGTGTTTACTAACTACGGTCTGGGGACTGTGAAATCAAACAGGTACATAAATTTGAATACCTGGGAAGCGTCTTTACCGGAGGAAGAAATGTGCGACACTGAGACGCGAATGCGAATTGGCATGGCCAATAATGAGTTCCAGAAGTTAAGTAGTTTTTTAAGAGACAAGAATATTTGTCTGGATGCAAAGAAGAGAATACTGGATTGTTGTGATGTCTCTCTTTCAATAAGACAATGAATTTTGGACAGTCTAATCAAAGATGAAGAGAAAACTTGAAGCTAATGAAATGCTAATTTTCAGAACTATGCTGAGAATACTATTGACAGAAAATATGAGAAACGACGAAGTTTTGGAGACTATGAAAACGAAAAGGAAATTAATATTTAACATCAAGTAAAGCTGAAAATCTTCGGGCATGTAATGAAGAAAGAGGGTTTACTAACATGTCAGATATAGGAAAAGAGAAGTGGGGAAATCAACGTGTAACATACTTGCTGGGTTTGAGCAAATAGATGACAGAACGGGGTTTAGAAGAGGTAACAGCAAAAAGCGTGTTAAGAGCTACTAGAAATAGAGGGATGTGGACGGCCATAATCGCCTACGTTCTCAAGAGCCACGTCACACAGAAATAGAAGAAGGTTTCTTCAAATAATAAGGCATGCTATCCAAGTCGCTCAGGTAAAGATGCTGATCTTAGAAGGCACTGTAACAAAATGTTCGAAAAAGCTAATGAAGTTATCAGCATCAAATTCCAAATTAGGAGCTTGCTACATTACGAAAGAAAACGGTATGACTGCTGAAGTGCGAAACTATAAAGTAGACTATATTAATGTCTAGAGAATGTTATACCTAATTTGATGCAAAAAGAGATCATTATTAAAAAATAGTCGAATTAGTCGAAAACACTGGACTAATGAATATGCTAGGTATAACGCAAATGCGTAAAAGTTATATATATATATATATATATATATATAAAATTTCAGCAAACATTTTGGCAAAGGTTATCATTTGTACATGCAAAACAAAGCTTTTGGAATTATTAACGGCGTTTTGGCCGTTGTACGCCCCGACATTATCCAGGCGATTGGAATTTTGAACTGAACACTTTATGAGCCATGTCTCATGGGACTAGAACAATTTACGCCGGTGGACGAAATAAAAAATATCAGGGTGATATATGGTGAGAAATACCCATATCTAATGACCAAGATGAAATTTTTAATTTAGGTCAACAGTCGTCCAAGGGATGTATCTTGAAAAAATTTACCGCTTTGCGGTTAATAAGAAAACGCAGACATAAACAAATTTCAATGTTTACAAACAAAATATTCATACCAGTTCGGTCGTCAATCGGATACATAAGGGCCGAGTCCCTTTGAGTGAAACCAATCTAGTGTTGAAAATTCTGTCAGGAGAACAAACACATCCACCAACAATTAGGCACCTGGTCGCGTAAACCAGATCAACTCCAATATTGGACCTCGTGACTTAATACCAAATTAATTAATATCTTGAAAACCACAACAATGTGCCAAACGTAAAAACGATGCAAGTTAAGTCTCTTCGGGGTCAATACAATACCCACATAACACAAATTGATGTAGCCATACTCCATACCTATCTGTGTTTACTTAGTGTAGAGTTTAAAGCTGAAAGGTTTTATTCTTGCTGCCCAGGGCCAACGTTTGCTAGCTAAAAATTATCAAGCTAATATACTGTAAAATTGTGTTAGCCAAAATCCAGATTGTGCGATAAATATTCAAGAACTATTGACCATCTTGTATAAGGTCGCATGGTATTAGCATCCATTGAATATAAAACTCAGCCTGATACAGTGGGCCAATATCTACACTAGAAGAATATGAAACTTTTACGGAAAAGAAATATGCAAGACATTTGCATAAATAAAACTCAGATCCCGTTACAAACATAGGACCTGTAAAAATGTTATGACAGTTTAAAATACACACGCGGAGAACAATAAAAGCTAGTCGCCCAGATATCGTGATCAGAGACAACGAAACCAAAATAAGCCTTCTCATAGATAGAGCAGTCCCGGCACACTGTAATATATCTTTGAAGATCTTCAAAATATTATCAAAATCTTAAAACTGAAGTCGAAGATAATTAGTACATGAGTACATCAACAATTCCATTTGTAGTTGGATTTCTCAAATTTATTGAAAAAGCTTCCGATAGACTCATTGAAGGTTTGGTTGATAACCCAAAAACTTAATACAGCAGATTTTATTCACAAGTACCGAACACACAATACAAATGTCTAAAATATGTGCTATTTTTTTTACTTTTTTTTCAAACAATGGTCAGTGGAAAATATCTTGACATATTTTCTGACTTTATGGTTTTGGTTGACACACGGAAATAAATAAGCGTATACAAGAAATCAAATGAAATATTAATAATAACAATAATATATATATATATATATATATATATATATATATATATATATATAAGGCAAGATGTTTGTGTGTGTATGTGTCTGTCTGTTTGTCCTTTATACAAATCCACAATTTTTATTCGATTCTCACCAAATTCACACAAATATTCTTTAGGCTATCTATACCTCGATACCCGATCAGAATTGATCAAGATCATGATTTCAGCCATTTTATCGTGGTTCTTGCTGCAGAATTTACTCTAACTTGGTAAAATTATAGTTTTTAGTATCAAACATTAGTAGATCTTATCAAACTACTCATTTTACACGATATTCGAAATCGATACTCCCGATATTCTATCAAATATCGATATTCAGCCATCAATATGGCTTATTTTCTCCAATTTTATTCCCGATGGGTTCGATAAGGTTTCATGGACTTACTTAGGTTAAATTATCTTTGGATGACACATTTTACTCCGATATTGAAAATCGATACCTATTATCCTATTGGTTCTGATCAAAATCAGGTTATTATTTTTTTTATTATGGCTTTTGCTTCGGGGTTTTTAAGTAGGTATAATTTTGAATTTTAATCTCAGCCATGATACCATTTACTCAGAGAACTTATTTAGCCTTCAAAATTCATTTTGCGACGGAAGACGTATTTGACATCGATAACAAAAATAAAAATTTGACTTACATCCATTCATTTTCTTTTCAATAAACGGTTTCGCTTTTACTGGAAACAACTATTGCTTTTTAGTCTTTCGTGCCAATATCCAGGACCGTGGATTAGTTTTAAAGCTTTCATTACACCCGAGCAACGCCGGGCTATACTGATCGTCCTGTATATCCTCCATTTGTGCAGAGACAGCAATTAACTTATTGGCAAAGGCTGCATATTTGAAGATTCTTGAAAAGAATAATAGTGAGCTAAAGTCTTATTTGAAAAGTAATTAAAACTTTTGGATTAACATAGATATTCGCTAAACCCATCAAAGGCTTCGGAGTTCAAGGCAATTTTATGGTAGGAAAAGGTTAATATTCTCAGACTAATGACTAAAAAGCTAAATCAAAAAAGATGTTTCCAGTTCCACGGGTCGCTTATGCCATAAATTAGATAAATCTATTGCCCTTATATAACAATTCTTATTGAGAAAGATGTGACAAGCTAGATGAATATATGTATTGCGATGTCTGTTCGAAATATGGTATTGAAGACCCGGATTGAAACTCACAAGAATGATATCACAAATGTTGATGGGTTAACTATTCTGTAGATTTTTCCAGTCGTTACAGTCAAAAATTAATGCAAATAGACTTGACATGGTCATACAGAGAATCCTGTCAACTAATTGATATGTTTGCTCACAACGTTTCGAACACTGTCACAATTTTGAGTACCAGCAAAATGAAATAACAAAAATATGGAAGCTTAAAACTAAATTTATCGTTGTTGTAATAGGGTGTGATAAACAAGGGTACCTAAATTTATTTAAGTACGATTGTAGAACAGATTAGCATATCAGAGCTACAAAGGTTTACTTCATGAGAAATGGTAAAAATGGGTATCACGTATGTCACTTAACTGACTGACAAATTGAAATGCGTACCACAGTTAGATATTTACTTTTAAAAACGTAATCAAAATAAAAGTAAATCATATATATATAGTAATTATTATTATCATTATTAGTGTCATTTTTCGTCATATTTCGATTTCTGCTATAGTCGGACTACCTAACAAGTCTGTGGGAATACCTAAGTCAGGTCGTGGTGTGATGTTATGGCTCCGTTTCATGTGTTTTCCATCTCCCCTAACATCCCTTGCATTACATAGAAAAGTTCTCCTTAGTGTGTGGGTTGTACTTAACAAGACAATGTTTGTATATCTCTTAAGCTAGGGTTTTCTAGGATTTTTTCAACGTGTTGTTTTATTCAATTTTTTATCATTTCAAGTGCAGCTACTATCACTGGCATGACTCTTGTTTTCAATTTCCACATTTTTTATATTTCAATTTCCAGGTCTTTATATTTTGAAAATCTTTCGAATTCCTTGGTTGCTATGTTGCAATCTGCTGAACAAGCCATATCAATTAAAAAGCATTTGTTTTTGTTTTTAACAATAATGCCCGTCTTATTTGATTTAATGCTTCTGTCTGTGTAGATGGTGTAATCCCATAGTATGGTGACATCTTCTATATCTGTAACCGGTGATTGGTGATGATCATACAAGTTTTAACATATGTTTCATAGTGTTTGCATTGCCCCACTCTATCGTGACGATTTTTATATTCATTCGGGGCAAGTAAGAAACATCCTGAGATTAGATGGCCTATTGTTTCTTATCACAGATCTTGTACTTTGAAGCGACATTATTATCTTTAATATTTGCCTTGAAGTTCCTGGTGAAAAGATTTTGGTCTTCCGTTTCAAGAATAAAGCCTTCAGTCTCAGACTTTAATCCATATGCACGTATCCATCGATTATTATTAACTTTATCAACAGTGGGTTTTTTTTGGCACATGCAGAAGTTTGTCTTGCCAGCGTTATATCATCTGTTCAAGAGCCTTCTTTATCATATTTTTTGCCGCAAGTGTTGGTTCTTGACTTCTATTTTGCTTTTCTACAGAATCTAATAAAAGTAAATCTTGTTTGTATTTACTGCCTTCTTACATTATTGAATATTATTTCTTTCTGTTTTCATGTTGTTTGACTAATTGTATCATCCATGTCTTTGTTGTTTCTATCTGTGTTAGTAAGACAGTAGTTGTCGTCTTGTATGAAAATTCCAGCTGAATAAGACCTCTTCCACCTTTTTTTACGAGATATGTATAGACGGTCTACATCAGCCTTTGAATGATGAATCTTTTGCTTAGAAAGTAGTTTTTATGTATTAGGATCCAGTACAAAATATTGAAACTATATTGGACCACTGGGATGGCATGACTGTTAATGGCCATAATTCTGTTCTGAGAATTTAATTCAGTTTTTAATATCAGTTGTAGCCTTTTATAGAACTCTTTACGCACTATTTCTTTCATTATTTTATGAACTTTTTCACTCTCATTTATACCTAGGTATTTATAAGCTTCTTATTTTGTTACAGCAGGGTTCAAGCTAAATGAGGATGTTTGTTGTAGCGATCCTTTTTACACATTTATTCAAATTGAATTTCATTCCAGTGTCTTCACTGAAGAATTTTACAGTTTGCAGAAGAAATTACCGCTCTGTCATTCTTAGCATACAACTTTAAGTCATTCATATAAAAATAAATGGCTTATTTTCTTTTGAATTATTTCATAACCACATTCTTGTTAAGTTGACTGGTTAATGCTATTAATGATATGCAAAATAGTAAAAGAGACAAAGTGTTACCTTGAAATATTCCTCATTTGATGTTCATTTCACCAGACTTATAGGCTCCATTTATATGATTGAGGTAAAGGCTTGTTTTCCATATCGACATACATTCTTTGATAAAATTGAATGATGACGGGTAATAACTTGTACATATTTAAAGTCGTTAAGATCCAGGCATGCGGTGCACTATAGAATGCCTTACGATAATCTATCCAGGGAATACTAAGATTGTTCTTTTCATTGAAGCAGTTTTCGAAGGTGATCCTATTAATAAGTAATTTGTCTTTACATCCGTAACAACCTTTGTGTTCAAGCACTATTATGTCATTTTTTCTAAGAAGAAATATGTCTGTTTTGTTAAAATGTTAGTAGTTTGTATGTTGTCGGAAGGCATGTAATTAGTCTGTAGTTTTTCGGGTTAATTGTTTCACTATTCTTAGGTAGAGGAAATATAGTGGGACTGTTAATTATTTCTTGAAGTTATTGGCTAGTTTATTATTTGCTGTATTTAAATAATTTAGCCAAAAGATACGAATTTTATCTATTTTATGAAAATTTTCAATTGTGTGCTTTTTTCAGTGCATATTTAACATGCTCCTTTGTGATTCCAGCACATGTCTGTTCTGGTTTATTTTTCATTCGTTCTATCTCTTGCGTAATCCAGTCTGCTTCTTTATTATGTTCTTTAGGGCAAACCCATATTTTCCTCAGAACTGTATAACTTCTACCATATAGGCGGGATGGACTGTCACTTCAATTCTTTTTTTACCTATTTCACTGTATTTCACTTGTCCTTGCTTCAGTCTGAAAAATCTTATTTTGTCTGTAGAATCTTGGTCTTTTCTCATAGCGTCTTCTTCTTTGAGCATTCAGTTGCAGCGTTTGCTTTATTTTTCCTTAGTTAATTGGACTTCATTTTTATTTCTAATGTTATATTTTCTTTCGACTTTTGTGCCTTTTCTAGTTCTTATATTTATTCCTATTGTCAGTTCATCGAGTACTGATAGTTCACTTCCTAGTTGTTCGATTTCTTTTTCTATTTTTCTTTTTCAAGTTTGATCTTCACGTCTGCGAGACTGCCTTCTTTTTAATTTGATGCTTAATTATTTGTTGCTGTTATTGCTGATGCATATCTTGCTTTATTGAGATTTATATGAGTGTCTTCATCCAAAATTAAATAGGGTGTTGCATTGTAAAGCTTAATAGTTTCGAGGTTATGCTTTGTTGGTTGTTTTTGGAGTTGTTCTCGTTCCTGCATTGCAATATCTTGTATCTGACTTATATGGTTCTTGATTTATTCCTTGGCTTCTTGTATACTGTTCTTGTTTTCCGGAAAATAATTCTGTTCAATGTATTTTTAAATCGTTTTATTGTCGTTTTGTAACTGACTCAGATCACACCTTTCCAGCACTTCTAAATTTACATCATTATCTTTACAGTGATTTGTGTGTATCACGGTTTCGAAATTATGACATGTAGCTTGTGTGATGTTAATACTTTTTATTTCTGATCCCGGTTCTCTTTCATATTTTGTTGATTCGTCTATTCTGGTTACAATTCTTTTAATCTCATTAATTTCAGCCTCAGGCAATCGGTTATTACGAAAGATGTATCTTCGTACATTGGCTAATTTATTTTCGTCAATGTACTTTCTATTTGTTTGTTCAACCTTTTCTCGCCAAATGTCATATGTTTGGCGAGTGATGTTTTTTGAGGTTTGAGTAACGCTTCATGAAATCCAGTCATAACGACTTTGTACACTTCACGATAACATTCTATTTTTTCTTTCTTTAAATATACGGTTCTAGATATAACTGGAGAATTTTCAGGGCCATCATTAGGATTATCCTCGTTGTGAAGACCTGAACATTCATTCTTTGTGTAGGAGTTTGTTCCTATGGCAGATTTTTCGACCTCAGGTTGACAGAGACTCGATTGGAATTCAAATAGAAAGACGTTGATTAAAAAAAGAAAACTTGGACGTAACTGCTGCTCAACGAAACAAAACATCATTACATAAGAGTATTTTGTTAAAAAAATTGTTGCTACCATCACTAGTACTTGCAATAAAAATAATTGCTAAAAAGAATTAATGGAAAAGAAAAAAGATGACATACGTTTAAGTTTATTACTGCTGTGAAATTTAAAAATAATAATTTGTTTGTCCACTGTATATTCAGTTAAGTCGTCGAAAATAGAGTTATCAAAAAAAATAATTAAATAAAGAAATAAATGATTAAAATGAATGAATAAACAAATAATAAATATTCTTTCTAAGAAAGAATCTGATAGAAGTTGTATTAAACTGTTTTTTATCAATTGTTTCTTATCATATTTTTTTAAAAATATTTCGAAATATTGACAACTAAGGGAAACATGAATAAGGAGAAAACTAGTTGATCAATCTATTAGAATCAGTTAAAGAAGAAACAGACAAATTGAATAATATTCGAAGGAAAATTCACGTTTACATTAAAATAGTATCACAAACTTTCATACAGAAACAAATTCAAAGAGAAAGACGCAAGTTTAAAAAAGAAAAATTGGATGTAAGGTTCAATCAATGAAACAAAAAAACATCACTACACTAGGGTATTTTGTTCAAAAATGTTGTTTCTACCATCACTAGTCCTTGTAACAAAAATAATTAAGAAAAATAATGGAAAAGAAAATGTTGACATACGTTTAAATTTATTGCTGATGTGAAATTTAAAAATAATAATTTGTTCAACCACTGTATACTCAGTTATTTTTTATTAAATTCGTCGAAAAGAAAATTATCAATAAAAAAATAAAATAAATGAAATAAATAAATAAATAAATAAAATACTTATTCTTTCTCTGAAAGAATATCGTAGAAATTGTATGAAACTATTTTTCATCGTATTTTTCCTGATGTCAGCAGGAAGACATAGGGCAGGTCGTGGTTTGTTTTTATGGTTCTATTTCATGTTTTTCATATCTCTCTAACATCCCTAACGTTATACAGACAAATTTCTGCAAGTTATTTTCTTTTTTGTTTTTAACAATAATGTATGGCTTATTTGCTTTAATTTTTCTGTCTGTGTAGATCGTGCAATCCCATAGAATGGTGACATATAGCATACTGCAAATCAATAGCTATAAAGTTTCCGTGTTAAAACACCATCATCAGGCAGTAAAACTAACTGATGGTAGAGTTTTAACACAGAAACTTTATAGCTAGTGAGTTGCAGTATGAATAATAATAATGATTATTACTATATATATAGATATATATATATATATATATATGGATATTAATAAATATAAATATGCCTATACACTCAGGTAAATGCTCATATATAAATATTATTCTGGTGTTAACAAAACAGTGATTAATGTTATGTTAATAGAGCTATAAAAAATATATTAGTAAATAATAATTATACATATTATTCTACGTCTATAGTACGAGTCAGAGATTTATGCTCTCATCAGATGTTTATTTTGAGCTCCCAGGTCCGGGGTTTGACATTTGCTTGTTCATTTAAGTCTTATATTTTAATACTGGGTTGCTATTTTTAATTGTATAATCTAATTTGATTTCGGGTAAAATTAAACACGAAATAAGAAAGTAAAATCTTGAAAGTTAACTTAAAATTTAATATTTATAGTATTTTTAGTTTCGAGGTTATACTTTTACTGTATTTACTACAGCTTGAAGTAAATTCATGATTTTAATACTAGTATTTTCATTGGTTTTCAGCTGAGCCAAAATAAAATTCAACATCGCTATAAGAATGGCTGCTAGCTCTGTAAATTATAATTTCGTTCATGCACTAACGGTTTATAGCACAGGTCTTATTTTACAGCAGTTACATTTACTTTTAGTAAAGTTACTTTTATTTATATCGATATTGCACTCATATCGTAATTACCATAGACTGATTATTTGTATTTTCGTGAATACCTATTCAAATGTGTCAGAATTGATGAAAGAACCAACATCCTATTCTTTAACATATGCAAATATTGAAACAAACTGATCTTTCACTCTTCAGTCTCATGCTCTTCCACTGAGCCCGTTTCTGCTTATCGGCGGCAATGTGGCTCTGATTCTGTTCTGTTCTAACACAGATTAATAAAATGATTCATGCGTGGATTTTAGTTCTCTTTTCAAAGCAATCACTTGTCTCGGCAAATACTTCGTCTTCGAGATTAGCACGGATATGAGAAGTTTAATTCCATCATTTACTGCAGGAAGTTAAAGACGGTTTTCAAAGATTTATTTATTTATTTATTTTAAATCGTAGTGCTGATAAATTCTCAACCCAATAAAAAAAATCTCATCCTATTTGGGAAGCGGCTCGGGTAGGGAATTTTTCAGTAACCGCACTTATTAAATTGTATGGTCGCAGTTTGATGCACCGTGAGTCACATGATGCTTGACTACGCCAATAAGAGGAGACGCTGATTGGATATTTCTGTCTTGTTTTTAGGATGGATTAATTCTTTTTTTTCTTTTCCTTTTCGTTTCAACATTCTTTTTGTTTTACCCAATTTCCAGTCCAATTTCTTCATCCTAATATATTCCTTATCTTCTTTTCCTCCTTTCCGTATTTTTCGTCTTCATATTTCGGATTGCGTAATAAGAAGTATTCAGACTCTTCTGTCTACAGACAAGCGCGTCGACGGCGTTCCTCCTCTGGAAGAGTCAGGGCAAGTCGGATCAAAAGATAGGAACAGAAAAAAAAAACATTAAAAAGAAATGAGGAATTCTAGGTTTGATGCTGCTGATCTTGTGGGAAATTTGCTTGTCATTTAACAGACTTTATATTGTTCTTTCTTTTTCTTTTTTGCAATTTATTCTAAATTCTTCAGCTACGTCATCTTCAAAACAATTTCTGATCGAAATTTTATCAGTAATTTCATATTTCTTTGCGTTGCGCTTTGCTTTTTGGAAAATTCTGTTTCTGATGATCAATGTCTTTGGCAGACTGAGCGTTTTTGGTGATCATTTATCTTCTGATACTAAATCCTCCCCTCCTTCATCATCATCTTCATCATCTTTTATATAGTATTCTTCTAGTCCAAATTACATTCATTTGGTTAATTCAGCGTATTCAAAACGAAAAAAAGAAAAGAAAAAATCTATACACTTATCCTTTTGTTCTTTTTTTATTGTTGTTGTTGTTATTATTATTATTATTATTATTATTATTATTTAAATTTCTACAATTATACAGATCCTCCTTTTTGAACTCCTTTAACTAAAATTACCACATCTGCTTCTTCTGCTTCTTCTTCTTCTTCTTCTTCTTCTTCTTCTTCTTCTTCTTCTTCTTCTTCTTCTTCTTCTATAGTATTTCTGTTAGTGTAGCGTTTTTAAACGAAACACCTTTGTCAACATACACGCAGGAACATACGAAAGAAGAAAACACATGAACATATAAATGAATATACCCACATACCCAATATATGAATATACACATATCCATATATATGTGCAAAAAAGGCCCGATATTAAATAAATTTAAATGACATTTTTTAATAGACATAAAATATTTTATCGTACTATAAGGTAGTTTAAAATATTAATAGACACACACTTATATATTAATACGTATGCATATTTTCATGGCCAGTAACACGATTTATAATTTCATGCACAATGCAGTTTTCAGGTACTTAGTTAAGACTTACTTTTTACATTGGTTATCACAATGATGAGGCAATACATGATTTATGAGGTGATTGTTATTTTTTCTAAATTTTATATTTATATATACACAGACAGAGACAAACACACATATATATATATATATATATATATATATATATATATATGTAGTCATCCACAGACAGATCTGTTTCGCTGTATCACAGCTCATCAGTACGGTTAGACTTTGATTGCTACACGACCCAGGCTCGAAACCCGACCTTTCGTGGAAGAAAGCAGTCTTTTTAGCGCATATCATATTACGCGCCCAATTGCTAGAGTGCTCAAATTCATTTTTACTGAATGAGCGATGCGTACATATATATATATTTATATATATATATATATAGATATATTCACATATATATATATATATATATATATGCGCATATATACCGAAGACTTATACATAATTAGATATTAGCTAATTAAATTGAGTTGTTTTATATCTATATCTATAATTAAGACAAGATGACGATATATTCCGCATATAAATAGTGCAAAATATAGGATTATTCGTCAACATAGAAATGCAGGAATCAAATTCTAATATACAATAGACTTTTTTAAAGGTTGGCATTTATGCTTATGCACGTAAGATACAAATAACAAATGTTGGTTTATACATACATACACACATACATACATACACACACACCTATATATATATATATATATATTATATGCAAATACATATATACACATATATATTCTCTGATGTTAATAAAATAGTGATCAACGTAGTATAACAGAGATATAAATTATATATTATTAAAGATAAATATACATATTTTCCTTCGTCTGTAGTACGAGTTTTACTTTTACGCACTAAGCAATCATCAGATGCTTATTTTGAAGTTTCGGGATTTGATGTTACGCTTCTACAGTTGTTCATTGTAATCATATACTGTAATGCTGGTCTGCTATTTTAATTGTATAATTTAATTTGATCTGATGCAAAACATTAACATGGAATACGAGGTAATAATATATATATATAATTAATTAATTACTTAGTTTTGGATCATAAATTAAATTGAACCAGCAAACATTTGTATCAAATTTTGTTAAATACAATTATATTAAAGACCTTTTGAATATTTTTTATGGAGACATATTATGCAACCTTGGTTTCTGTTGGGAAGTCACTCTTTTTCGCACACTCTATGCACACATTCATGGTATACAAATAATCTTTCCTACAGAGAACGGGTCGTTGTTGTTGTTAGAGTTGGTTTTTGTCAGAGCAGTTGAACCGCAGCTCGCTGGTCAGCAAGAATATAGACTATTACCCGGACTTAATTCTTGTATATATTTGAATTCTACTAACAAGTATTCCTGAATCTACCAACCATGTACAGGTTGTATATCTTTTATTCAATATACTTACATTTTTCCTCTCATATCTGTTTTGTGTTATTATTATATTGTGCGGTTTTCTGAACAAGCATCCACAACACATTCTACCATCTAGAAACGTGGGTTGCGTAATATAACTCGTTTACAAATGAATATATATATATGGCCAAGAGTTATGCCATTACTGAGCATGTTTTATGGTAGATCGACTGCTGTCCATACAGCACTTATTCCCTCTACACAGCACTGATGTTGTACAAGGGAAATGTATAAGAGACACCGGTTCTTTATTTAAATGAAATATTTCTTTCTTTTAGTTTAGTCGCCAAACATGGCTACAGACCTCAGACCAGTATTTTCCTACACTTGGAGTTTTTAAATACAGACTTCTTTCTTCTCTTAGGCCAGATGCAACCCAAGGCAATGAAACTCAGTGTGTCTTGTTATTAACCCTTGGCTGAAAAAAGAAGAGATGTATATAGAATTCCCAAGTGTATAAGCACGTAAGTGTATGTAATGAACTCGACGGGAATTAGATCTCGGATCTCCAGTTTCTGAATTCGTGTTGCAATCCATTATCCCACTGTCTATCCTCTTATTCTTTCTTTGTTTCTTTTCTCTCTTTTGTTTCTCTGTCTGTCATTCTCTCTCTCTCTCTCTCTCTCTCTCTCTATATATATATATATATATATATATATATATATATATATATATATATATATATATATATATGTTTGTTTCATCTAATTTATTTTAACGTTCACTTTTATTAATCTGTTTTTGCTTCTTTTTCTTATGATTTTTTCATTCTTTCCACTTCATTTTCTCTCTCATTTTCTTTCTCCCAAACATCACTCTTTTTTCAATTTACTCTTCTTCTTAAACCCTTATCCCCTTTTGACTCTTTACTCTCTCTTTCTCAAAATTTACTTTTTCTTCAATTTCTTCCCTTTCATGTTTATCTGTTCATCCTTAGCTTCTTTTTACTCCTTTTTTTTGCTTTTCCTTTTTTTAAATAGTATTAATTTTCTTTTCAGAAGTTCTCTTGTTGAACAACCGGCCGTAACAACACATATTTATTTCGCAAAAAGAGAAACACTTCTCATCAAATTAGTATTAGTAGATCCATGGGCAGTAATAAACAAGATTCATTTTATTAATAATCTCGACGTTTTCTTATATCAGTAAGTATGATATATTCTTTTATAATTATTTTGTCAAGAGCAAGGTTAAAATGTCACTAAGATGCAAGTGGAGGATTACTGAGAATGAAAATATGAGGAAAAGAAAAACATCAAGGAGAAAGAACAATAAAAGAATAGAAATTAAATAAACTGCAGATAACAACTAACATTTCATTTAAATTTTAGAACATCAAATTTGACTAGAAATTAGGAAGCCAGAAGATATTTCTACAATAGAGAAATAAAATAGAAGAAGCTGTTTGCATAGAACTTACAGCTACATCGAGACATTTCTATTATAATATGATCAGATTCCTCCGCCAATCTAGTCAGTTAAGTGGCATACGTGTCACGCGCTTTAGGGGATGATATCTCGAAAGAGACATGACTGACTGGGCAGAAGATTTTCCCGCAATAAATTGCCATTGCTTTCTGCGTTAGACTGGTTGCCCACCAAGGCTATAGAACCCAATCTGTTCTTATATTTAACCCATAACTGAATTGAAGAGACTCATTAATACCTTTCGCAAGAGTATTTGCACATATTACGCTCAAATGAGGAAAGTTCAACAGAACAATTACCATTAAAATATTTATAGAATATGCACAGGTAAGCTACGTCATATATTATCTGTCCTTAACACTTAGATCATTCATTGTTTGTCTCTATTTTGGCTATAATGGTTGACAAAAGAAAAATTAGACGCCATGTTTTTTTAGCAAAATTAAAATTAATTTTTGTTATATTTTCTTTATTTTCATTATTTTTTTACAATATATTTGAAAACATACTGACGAGCCTTGGATCGATATTCCGCCATCTGGGCATATCAATCAAGTTTTCTTGATTCACGTTTGCGTCGGTGGGCTCAAAAAAACAGAAAATACTAGTTGTACACTCTTACGTAAATTAATGAGAAAATATTGCCACGGTGTGAAAAAAAGGATATTACTTCTTTTAGGATACAGTTTTGCTAATTCAATGATTCAATCGCCAAGACTGGTGAGTAAGCATGTGACACCTGTTACTTCTCTCACTACAGGCATTTTCTGTCACTACGGACCGCATTTCCCATTCGGTTAGCAATAATTACGACACTTTTCAAGCGGGAGTTTCTAACTTACGGAGAATTATAATTGTTCCCCAAAATTTTCATTTATTATCTATTTATCTGCTAGCGAGAGTTTCTAACTTACGGAGAATTGTAATTGTTCTACAAAACTTTCATTTATCTAGCTATTTACTTCATTTGGACAGTGGGTTTCCATTTTGAAGTGAACAAAGTATAAATATCTATTTAGGTGCAAAAATACTGGGGAGATGCATGAACCGAACGATATATGTATAGCGCTGAAGTAAACTATTGTTTCTTTTAAAGAGATTACAAACAGATAAGGTGGTGCTCGAGTGAAGAACAGCAACACATGCGCAGATGAAAGAAGAGAGTTTTATTGTGAAGACAATAGACTACGAAATGTTAGGGAATCTGTTGACAGGTCAGTAATTACACAATAGGGAATGTGGCCTATTTCATTACACCACCTCCCTAATTTTGCCATGAAATGTTAATCAAAACTTTTTCGTTTTGGGTCAGGATATAATTCTTTGATTTTTCCTCTTTCTGGTACTTTTACATGTTACCAGCACAAAAATATTCTTTAAAAGTAACCAGAAACCCAATCATAAACAAGGAAGAAAGTATAAACTCTAACCCTGTTCGAAAGACCAGGGAGGATTGTGAACTGAATGATAGGCCAAACTATCCCCTCCTATTTGCTGGTCGAAGGTAATTTATACTACCTTGCCTCATGAATTGTAGATAATTATTTTCTAGTAATTAAAACGCGGTCTTATATCTTATGTTTAATCCAAAATGCAATTATTATTTTAGCTTTAGCGACAAGTATAACATTCATTCTGCTTAAAAAAAAAAATCGTTTTCTTAATTCATCTTCACAGAAGATATCTTTGTTTTAACAATTTCACCCCAAGCAAGGTGGTACCGCTACTGATGCGCAGGGGGCTACATAAGAGGTTTTAAGTTTTAGGCAGGAGGAGAGTGAAGACAAAGACGAACCAGCTATTGGTGGTGAAAGAGAAAGAGCAAGAGAAGGATGTCAACACAAGAGTGAAAACATTTGCAAAAATAGAGAGAGAGGAAAACAACATGATAGACGAGGTAATGTAGAAAGGGCTGGAGTTAAGTGGATGAGAGATGAGAATTGACTTTGCATCTACGAGGGCTGAAGACTGGGGAGGCAGAAACGATGTAGTACTAACAGAAAGTATACGATATAGATGTTCAGTTTGATATCACATACGAACAGAGGTATATTTCATATCGCATTCAAATAGTAGTTCAGTTTCATATCACATTCGAAAAAAGTTTAATTTCATATCACATTCAAATAGAAGTTTAATTCTATATCATGTTCAAATAGAGGTTCTGTTTGGTACCCCATTTAAACAGAGGTTCAGTTTCATATCACATTCAAACAGAGGTTTATTTCATATCACATTCAAATAGAACGGGATATGAAATTAAACTTCTATTTGAACGTGATATGAAATTAAACTTTTGTTCGAATGTGAAATGAAACTGAACTTCTATTTGAATGTAATATAAAATAAAACTCTGTTTGAATGTGATATGAAACTGAACCTCTGTTTAAACGAGATGCCAAACAGAGAGAGTCAGCTTCCTATCTCGTTTAAACAGATGTCCAGTTTCATATCACATTTAAACAGAGATTTATTTCGTATCACATTCAAATAGAAGTTTAATTTCATATCACGTTCAAATGAGAGGTTCAATATCATATTACGTTTAAATAAAGGTTTAGTTTCACATCACATTCTAACGGAGGTTTAATTTTCTATCACAATCAAACAGAAGTTTAATTTCATATTACGTTCAAATAGAGGTTCAATTTCATATTACGTTCAAATAGAGGTTCAGTTTCATATCACGTTCAAATAGAGGTTCAGTTTCATATTACGTTCAAATAGAGGTTCAATTTCATATTACGTTCAAATAGAGGTTCAGTTTCATATTACGTTCAAATAGAGGTTCAATTTCATATCACGTTCAAATAGAGGTTCAATTTCATATCACGTTCAAATAGAGGTTCAATTTCATATCACGTTCAAATAGAGGTTCAATTTCATATCACGTTCAAATTGTGGTTCAGTTTCATAGGTTCAAATCGATGCTCGATCAAAGGAAGTTAAGTAACACTTTTCTACAACTGCTTTTATTTTTATAAATTGACTAGTGTAGATTTTGATATTTTTGTTGCTGAAAATTTTTTGTATGCATGCCCTGCTTTTAAAATTTGAATATTGTATAGAGAAATATTTGAACATTTTATCACCGTCTTTGAATTTATGTTTTTTGTGTTGCTTCTGTACGTATTTTCAGAAATCATCATAGATGATCTTCTGATGTGGTAGAAATTATAAAATGTTTTGTAAATAACTGAGTAGAGGCATTAACATGTCCATTATTATTAGTATTTGTTGTTAGTTATATAACTTGATACTGCATGTCTCATTCCATATGTACTGCAGAGGAAGGTCATGAAATGAGTCGTCTGGCAGGTTAAAATTTACATTAAACAAATTCAAGCTATCGGGACATTCTTATACTGTGTTTTAAACCTACACTTAATTAAATATTGCAAAGCCAAACAGTGATAGGTTATGTTTGAGCGGAGCAAGTCTTGATGAAACTGGAAGCTTTTCGTCCTGAATATACTTGTAGAGTGACAAAATCTTCAGAATCGTTATGGTCACATCATGGGACGTGAATCACGGACACAAAAATCATCCTCTCAAAAACATGAGATCAGGACAAAACTCTAATTCCTGGGACTGCCCTAATAGCAGAAATATCGAAAGAAACGGGGGCACTTTCTATAATCCCTCGCATTTACGGATACGCGAGCAAACATTAAACACAACGCGGAGTCACAATATACACTCATGATTAAGATAAATAAAATCAGCAAAAACCAAAAGATACTTATATATTTATGAAATAATATGGTACAAAGATCATGAAATAAACATTGTATTCAAGTATGAAAAAACTCTCACCACTTTGTGTTAGCCTTAGGGAATATATATATATATATATATATATATATATATATATATATATATATATATATATATACAACCGGCCATAATTATTAGGCAACCCCAGCTTACTAAAAAATTATGTATTTCAGAATATTTTTAGTATTTATTTCCAAATGGATAATTCTAAATGAAAATAGAATTGTTTTTTGTTATTATTACTTTACAAACTTTTACAAGGCCAGGAATAAAATATGAATTCGTCCTAATCTCCCTAAATTTTCTTCATTCTTTCATTCTTTCATTGATAAAACTGCAATATAAGTAATTATTAAATATTTATAAATTCGGTTGATGCACATCTTATTCTGCAGTATTAACAAAAGAAACATTATATTTCCATTTACAATTATTCACTTTGCAATAAATACCAAAAAATAGCATGAAATACATCATTTTTTAAAATCACTGTAATGACCTAATAATTATGGCCGATATATATATATATATATATATATGTGTGTGTGTGTGTGTGTGTGTGTGTGTGTGTGTGTGTGTGTGTGTGTGTGTGTGTGATATTTTTTTTGTCAAGCAACCTCATTGCATTGTCATTTTCTTTTTCCGTTATTCGTGTTCGCTTTTCAAGTTTTGGATAACTTCTAATGTTGACTTAATATATTTACAAGGAAGGTAAGGTGTAATTAGTTGGTTAATGCATTTTGCTAACTGGTATACCGGAGGTGGAATTTTCGATATGATAGGACTTAGAGGATAGTTAGCTTTATGTGTTTTTAAAACAAAAAAGAAAAATATATATATATATAAATTGATGCATGTTTCATTAAACAATATAGACAAATTTTGTCGACTTATTTTATGTAATTTTTTCATCGTCTGATAAGCTTAATAGCATTATCGGTTTAAAGAAGAAAGAAAATCAATATATTGATACCTGTTTTTATTTAATCCTTTCTGAGCTTTTGGCTAACATCAGCCATTAACAAAGATGAAAATAGTGTTGGTTGTAACGAGCAGTTCGCGGACGTCAACTGTAGTAGTTGTCTATCTTGTTTGTGTGGAGGATTGTGGACACGTGCGTGCATGCTGGAAGCAAAAATCGCACTACAGCTTGTGGCGTCTCACATGACCACAAGAGTGTGGGGGCAAGAAGTATTAAGTATAGAAAACCATTGGGTAACCAATCGCAACTTTTATCTATTATCAGCATTTGAAATGCGTGTGGAGATTTCGTAGTTAATTTTGTTCATGTTAGGTTTCAACTGTGGTATGTATATGCTTTCGAGTATTGTTAAATATTGTTTATTATTTTCGTGTTGAACTATGGTTGTGTATTCGACGAGGATTTGACGGAATTGTGTATGTGGCCTGGTATGTTGTTTTAGATGTCTAAAGATGTTGAAATTGTCATTTAAATGTAGTGTCAAGCGTCGTGAGAGCGATTTTGTAGTGTGACCAACGTAAATATTGTTTAAGCCGCTGAAGATACAATCTCCCAAAGGGCACTTGAATTTTTAGACTACGTTGGGCTTTTTCAAATCGCAAACCGGGGAAGAAGAGTCTTTGCGCATGAGTGAGTTGGATATTCTTAATTTTTTTTGCTAGGATCTGTTGAAGATATATTGGTATTTATATTTTTTTTTGTATATTTTTATCTTGTTTATAGTTAGTATGCATTTGATTGCGATATAGGAGATTAATATATTTGAAATTAGTTAAGGCAGTACTGTGCGTCACCTGCTTGGTATTGAGACTTCTAAGAAAGCCTTTTATTTGTTCGTTAACTATATAGTTTGGGAAGCTATTATTAATAAGCTTTTGTTTTATATACCTTAGTTCACTGTATAAAATATCTTTTGTGGATGAATTAGTTGCTGCACGGTGTTTTGGATTTTTTATAATTGCTATTTTGTAGTAATATGGGCATTCGCTCTTGTAATTAAGTGTCCATGAACTTATGCTGGTAAGTTTTTGGTATAGTGAAATGGTAAATTTGTTATTATTTGTGTTTATCAATATGTCGAGGAAGGGAATATTGTTGTTAGTGTTAAGTTCATACGTGAATTTAAGGACAGAATTGTTTTGGAAACGTTTTTGAAGTATTTCGTCTGTGTTTCTAACTAACATAAGGATATCATCAACATATCGTAGGTAAATGGTTGATATTTTAACCTCTGTAAATGTAATATTTTGGAGGTTTGACATGTAGAAATTAATGAATGTCGGACCCAATACTGAACTCATTGAGACACCATCACGTTGTATGTATATATTATTATTATGATTAATCAAAGAGACTTTAGTGGTACAAGCTAATAGTAGTTTCCGTAAAATATTAGGATTAATTTTAAGTGAGGGTAAGAATGAGTTACCGTATATATTCCTTATAATTTTGTCAAAAGTTTCCTCTAACCGGAACGTTGTAAATAAGTTTTCAACATCAAGTGAAACTGTGATTTCGTTGCTGCGTTTTTCGCTTTTCAATATTTGGATTACTTCTAATGTTGACTTAACATTATATTTACTAGGAAGGAAAGGAGTAATTAGTTGGTTAATACATTTTGTTAACTGGTTTACCGAAGTTGGAATTTTCGATATGATAGGACGGAGAGGATAGTTAGTTTTATGTGTTTTTATAGTGTCATATATGTAACCCAGTCTATAACGTCAGCAATTTTAGGAAGTTTTAAAAAGTTGTATTCGGCATTGTTAGCAGTAATGAGTTTATTAAACATTGATTTTAGTTGGTTTTTCTTGTTAAGTCTTTTAAATTTTATATAATCATGGAGTATGTGGTCGAGTTTTTTTGTTGTAATCTAGTTATCGGCTTTTTTTACAACTATGTTGTGGTGGTTGCGTAGTTCTTGTGGTGCATTTCTTAGTTGTTTAGAAAGAATGTATGAAGAGTAACTGCTTTTATCATGCCGCTCTTTGAATGCCTGGGTTTTTAGTAAGACTTTAAATCCTGGCGTTGTTCCTATTAGATTTTCATCTTGGAATTTAACGATGTTTTGGTATAACGTCTCAATTTCTGATATAGATATAGATATATAATGCTCATGATATATAATCCTCATATATATATAATGTTCATGAATTTGTTCTGCTAGACATGTTATGGGCATAGTAAAATCTAGGTATCAAATGTATTTCTGGGAAATCCATGAAGGAGCTGGCTGATGACTCTTGCTTTCTTTATGCTACACGGACATTCTGGAAGGATAAATGCTTGCAAGTTACCAACTAAAGGCATGGGAATCATTAAATTTTCGAAGGAAACGGTATCTTAATTCATTCCATGATAAGTTTAGTCAAATTTGGAAATGAAAGGGTGAAAAGGCTGGAGGAAAAATGCGCAGCACCGTCTGCTGCTTCTTACTTAGCATATCACGACTGTGATAAAATTTTTACTTCATATTTGGGCCTTATGTAAATGAGTCAATACCCCGATTATGTAAAATCAATTTATATTAGATTTATAACCCTAACCCACTCTATTTTTTATTCTAAGTATATAAATGCTCTTTTCATTTTAAATAAAAAAGTCTCTTTGTTTGTACGATATTCTCAGTATCCTTCTGTAGAACCATACCTTCATTGCTTCAAGTTTCTTTTCCACCTATAATGAAATTGGTTAGTATTTACTGTCATTTGCAGTTTTACTGCAACACATTTATATGATAGGACATGCTTTAAAAATGGCAAATCAAAGTCTATGAGTTAAACAAAAATCGGAAAAGCCTTTTATATTATAGATTTAATAATACACTTGATTCTTTTCATTCTTGTTCTATGTGTCCCGTCCCTTGAGGACATTGACCAACATAGATCTCCACAATTTCCTGTCTTTTGTAGCTCTTAGTAAATTTTATCCATTTTTTGTATATATATATATATATATATATATATATATATATATATATACTGTAATGGTTGTTACAATGTTTTTAAATTCATAGTATCACTACACAAAACATTTCTCATGTTTCGAAGCCAGCCCATTATGTTTTGGCTTCATCCTCATGTGATTTTTTTTAGAAATAAGAATTATCCAGTTGAAAAGACCGTTTATTTGTGCTGGGTTTGTTATTTTCGGGTGTAAGAGGGGTTGGTCTGTATTTTGAGTTCCTTTGACCTTTTTACTGGTGTTGGGATTAAGTGTTTGTTTTTGGCAGAGTTCATGATAGGTTAATCTATTAATCTTGAAAGGGCTGGTGCTAATGGCGTATTTGGTTTAGGGGTTGGTAGGTGATGTTTTGTTTTGGGGTTGGTTTCTCCTTAATTTATTGTATGTTATTTTGTATTGGGGTGTGTGCTTTTTTTTGTTTTTTACCATTATGCATGCTTTCTTGTGAAATTGTAATGAAAATCTGTTAAGGAAAACATTTCGCTTCTGCTTTCTAGATTCTTATCCAAATTTTAAATTGAACACTTAGTGTTTGGGAGTTGTCCCTACAGCACCTTTTTTTGAAGCCTATCCTTATCCATTCTGAAAATATGACCCTCACTTAAATTGTATTCTTTCTACAATAGTTTTAATGCCTGCAATATTGTTACATTTTTTTCATCATTGCACATTTTTGGCACGAAGACAGTGCATTTGAAAAGCGTCAAGTTGGTTTAGGTGCTTGCGGTAGAGAGTCCAACTCTTAAGAGCATAGAGAACACAGAGAACGACTGATCTCTATATTTCAGTCTTTACTTTACTTTACTTTACTTATATATATATATATATATATATATATAATCCAAAAGGATGATCAGATATGTAAATCCTAAAAACCCGATCCTATTAATACTAATCCCTGTTGTTGAAGAAGCGAGGAGTTCCTCGAAGAAATGGCTATACATCAGATTTAAATATCGAAATTTTTGTTATGTATGTATATATATATATTGTATTTTTTTTATTACACTGCTTTATTTAAATGCATAATAACACTACACAAACAATTTCATGATTCAGAACAAACTGTTCCTCTTCAGGTGATATGTTAAAATAAATGGTGAAAATGATTTATTTTGAAAATATAAGAAAACCTCATGGTTATTTAGAGAATTACGTAGTGGTAGTTGGAGGAAATTTTTTAGGTGTGTCAAAATTGTTCAATCATAATTGAGAATTATATAATCATGGAGATTTAATATTTGGCTAATGAATGTGGGCAGCATGGCTTGGATCTAGACATGTCACTTTTTAATTTTTTTTATATAAGATACATAGTGGGACCTTAGATTTTTTAAATGCGTAGACAATAAGATTTAATTTTTTTTCATTCTCTTTCACTCCCAGCAGCCATATATTCTAGGAGTGAAAGAGAATGAAAAAGACTTTTGGGTGCCGGTATAGTATGCGGTGTAGCTTTAGAATGTAGCCAATGAAATTTCATCACTATTATAGAATTTCCTCTATCTTAAAATGATTATTATAAGGAGGTATTATATCTGTCTGATAAGGGTTATGGTTTAGGTTTAGGTTTAGGTCTTAAGATTAGTGTTAGTGTTAGATAAAATAATTAGTTATAATAAATAGCCGAACATTTATAAATATGCTCTTACTGATGTAGGACATTTTAAAACAGGGTAGGCTACATATTATATCTGAATGAAAGAGGTAGGCCATAGACTATACTGGCATCCACTTTGAAGTAATCGAAAAGCCAATCTTAAACAAGGATCAAATGATACACCTTCTACTCCTTTTCAAAATACACTAAAAGAGTGTGAACCGGGCAGTAGGCAAACATATCTATTCTTGTACCCATTGAGGAAAGGAATAAATAGCAAATAAAATATCTGAATTTATACGGGAACGTTAGAAATATAGATTGAAAGTATACTTTGGAAGGGACCGGAAATCCATTGCGTTACACGAAACAAATGATAAATGTCTAATCCCGTTCAAAAGATCTGGGAGCAGTCTGAATCGGATGAGAGGACGATTATTATCTTCCTCATTTTACACTTCATGATTTCAGCGGGGGATCTTGTTATTGTTTTCATTTTGCCTTTTTTAACTTTTTCTTTTTGGGATAAGTTGCTTTGCAACTTGACCAATTTTTAGGGCTATTTTTCCCTTAAAAGCAGTTCCAATTATTTTAGCGTTTCTTTCGCCAACATATTATTATTATTATTATTATTATTATTATTTAATTTATTTTAATTTCTTTTGTTTATTTATTAATTATTTATTTTGCATAGAAATTTTAATTGTAGTTCTTGAATTGTTAAAGAAAAAATAAGTTTTCTCGTTTTATTTGGGGACCGGCGCATCAAAGCATTTGCAGGCAAAGTCAAAAATTAATACCAAATACACAATGAATTACTATCCACCATCCATGATGTTCGCTTTGTATTTTTCCTGGTTTGTCTAGCTACTTCAGTTATGATCGAGTTTGACAATTCTTTCGTTTATTTTTCACACGGGAGACAAGTATTTTTTACTATCATTTGTCAATCTTCACTTTGACGTAATTCGTTCTGATGTGTTTGTTCTAGACTGTAATGGTAAAAAAAAAGTCTACTTCCTTTTCATCTTTCACCATTATACCTGCTGTTCATAATACAGTGTATCATAATAATACTAAAATTGTTTTGCGTGGAAATCGGCGAAAAATAGCTTAGTACCAAACATGATTTAGTTTCTTCCGCTACTTTAAGAATTGCAAAATCAGCAAATCTCATCGTCCCTTCAAATATATATATGTATTGAAATTAATAACAAAGTCTTATGTATTTCAGAAAACGCCTGTGCACAAGGACAGACACAGATACCCTAGCATATATATGAAAACACACATAAACTCACACAGAGAAACGCACGTCTACATTATGCTAATGTTGTGATATATACGTACAATCAGTATTTAAGCGACAGAATGTATGCTCTCTTTCTTGTAGATAAGGGGCTATTGTGTCTAGGCGCGTTCACATTTTCAACACGCATATGCAGGTCTACAAACGTTGTTTTAAAACCGTATTTGTTGTTCACTGAATTTCCTCTGTTCTCCGATCAGAATGGGCGATGACACAGTTTTTTTAAATGGCATGTGTTGTAATAAAGTACAACTAAAACAAACATGTCAGAGACCTCTTTCTTCTTCAAAATTCGCCTGTTTTCGTTATGATTAATGCACCTCGTATTTGCACTCCCCGTCCCAAAAAATGAATGTATAGAAATAAAATTAATAAAATAAAATTTTAAAAATATCAACTAAAATATTGGTACACTTGCAGATGGCTACCCACAGGGATGAGGTTGTACGTGCTTTAGCATCACAGAAATAACTAATGCTTCAGAAGGATGAAGTATTCTATTTCCAGAATTTTTTGAACAAAAGAATTAGCCTTTTCCAACCTTTTGAAAAGAACATTATGCTGAACTGTTATATTCAGTAGTCATAATATTTTTCTGTTTCATTAAGTGACTTAGTACATATGGTGGTCACAAATACTGCTAAATGTTGCCGTGTCTCGTTTAAATGATGATATATTTTTGCTGTTTCAAGTGACGTTCTGCAGTGGCGATCATCAGATGCAACATTTCTGTCATGTTACACGCCACTAACTTTTTCACATTTCAAATTGGGTATTTGTTTCCAATTTACGTTTATTTCCTGCATACAGTACCCACTGTATCCATCAGGATCACCGTCTATTCAACTTATCTTCGGTGATCAAGGAAAAATCGGTGCTATGTTCGCGGCCTGATTTGACTTTAAGTTTACAAGTGTTTTACCATATTGAACGTTTGTGTTTTAATTAAAATTGAAATGTTAGCAAAAACTCATTCGCAAATGTATATTCTTCTAATGTGCCGTGTCACCTCATGAGATAGACTATCATAGCTCTTCACAACTTCCTGTATATTTTAGCACTTAATGAACTTTGACTTTCTGTTATTTCTCCTAAACACTGTTCCGTCATCCATTCACTCAATCTCACTAATATGTTATCCATCTTTTTCTCTGTCCCGCTACCCACTATCAGCCCTGTAGAAGATTTTTCAAGACTTCTTTACTCATATTTCTTTTACAGAAACTTCAACTGCCTCTTCATGATGTGAATTATTAGTTTTTATCCTACTTCAATTTTCTTCAAAGTACTGTCGTTGCTGACCTGTTAGGTCCACGGTATCTTTAGCATCATTCTGAAGAACCAAATCTGTTACTTCGTCTTTACTTCATCTTTGTTAGGATTGTCTAGCACTCACTATCATACATGAATACAGATATCACGTATCAGTTTAGTACTGTTTTCTCTGTGTCTATTTTTCTATTGTTAGTACTCTGTTTAGCTTTCGAAATACATCTCTGACTATACGTCTTCGGCTTTCAGTGTCACACTTTCTAGAAATAATTGCAATTCAGCGATAGTTATTTCAAACCCTGAATTCTGTTTGTAGTTTTAAATAATGTCTTTTTAACAATTTTTTTTAATACATCGTTAATGAACAGATATTTTATTTTGCTTTCTTGGGGTCTATGTCCCACTGCGGGCGACAAAGCCACACTGAGAGAGGAAATTTGTTTAAGCAATTTTTAATAAATTTTGGTGTCTCTGCTTTAGAGTTTGAATATATCCTTACAGCATATTAAAATTAGCATTAGTAATAATACTTTTTACTCTAAACTTTGGTTTATTAAATTTTATCAATATTGGGTTCATGGATTCACGCTGAAAAAATATCGTCGAAAATCATTTCCATTCATAAAATCATAAAGAGGAAATAAATATAAATATAACTAGTCAGCTAAGTGACATACGTGATACGCGATTGGGTGATCATGTGTCTTTCAATACACGACTGACTAGAAGGACGTTTTTTTCGCGAAGAGTTTGACGTTTCTTTCTGTTGTAGACTACTTGCCAACTAATCTGTTCTGCTTTTAAACCAATAGCTGAAGATTAAAATTTACTACAATAAAAATAAATAGTTTAAAATATTCATCTTTGGAACTTGAAGTTTTTTTATTTCCAATAATTTTCTTTACAAGGCTTTCTTTCTTAGGTTTGCCACGCTCTATTGATTTTTTCCAGTATTTTCATAATTAGTCACCACATCAGTCAATAAATTAATATTGTAGTTGTCACTGACATTTGAACATAAAAAGTATGCTATATCTTGAATAAATGTACTGTTCAAGAGAGCTGAGACAACAACTTCATGGTTTAACTATTACATCGTTAAAACATAAGCTAGGTATATATATATATATATATATATATATATATATATATATATATACCTAGCTTATGTTTTAATATATATATATATATATATATATATATATATATATATAATATAGCAACTGGGAGCTACAGAATGAAAAATAAAAAATATTATAGAAAAAATTGAAGAAAACAATTTCTATTCACTTTTAAAATATAAGGAAACGTAATATATAGTCGTTTGAAAAAAATGATAGGGAAATGTGTTAAAATCAGGATGAAGCATCAAAATCAAAAGGACAGTATATAGTTAAAGAGGACGGGAAGTGTGATATATATCCTAATGGTAACGGTAATATCAGTCGATTTTTAATAAAGAAAATTTATGTATTGACAGAATAGCCACTGGTAATGTCGGTTGGAATCTTCCCTGTTATAGTAAAGATCGTTGTGAATTTATTTGTTTATATTTCTTCAGGAATGAATTAAACACTGTTCGCTACTAGCAAGTGTTTTCATTTGTATATAACACGATAAAATCTGCCTTCATCTACGGCCGCCGGGAGCTTAGTGACAGAATCTCCGACCGATGACAAATCGGTCAATTTCAAACCTGGCTGTAAAGAATCGCATGACTAGCCATATTTATTTCGCTGTGATACAGTGAAACAATAGTCTGAGGTATATGAGTGTATATATTTATTGAAGTGTATATCTATATTGAAAGAACAAGATCTTATTAGGAAGTTAATAATGATAATAATAACCCATCATCATTAACTACCATGGTTCTTTCGAAAAATATGTACAGTTTTGTAGTAGATTGTAGTTTGTACATGTTCTAAAGTATAATTTATAATAAATATGCATTGCTCTATTTTTATATTGAGCAGTGTTTTTTAATTAATTTTTTGAACGTTGCAAATATCTTCTCGGTTCCTCATTCATTTGTGGCTGTATATATATATATATATATATATATATATATACAACGTTTTATATATATATATATATGTATATATATATATATATATATATATATATAATTCTGTCAAATATTATAAAGGGAGGAGTACACTCGTTTATATTATATTTCTTATAATAACAATGTTGCAAGACCATAGCCTTTTCAAGTCTAGTAACTACTATCGCACTCTCCAATACTGAGGGCTGGTTCTTCTTTAATTAATACTTGAAGTAGTCTGAAATGTCAATATCTTGAGTATGTCATTATTTTCTCTTCGATTTAATTCTGATATCCATTTTCACTGTTGCTGCTGGTGAAAGTCTTCACGTGATCCGATTTCTGTTATTTATTACAGTACATTGTTTATGGTTCTGTACCGGCAGTAGCTAATATTTAAAAAATGATACTTGCCGAAACCGTCAGATTAACTCAAGCTTGCATACCTAATAATTTAGATATTTCTGTATGATATCGATGTGAAAGTGACGATCTGAAATCTTTGAGTCCTATATATTGAAACATTTAATAATGGATGTCGATTTTCTGTTCAAGTTTATTTTAACCCAAATATAAATGTGTATGCTATTAGTATAGAGCTGCTCGCTAGTACATTGACCTCGAGAGGGAAATCAGAATCGTTGTCCTCTGTTGATAGAATCGGTTAGGATGTGTACTGAATACTTAAATTATCAGTCTTTATTAGCAATATCCATCTTTCCACATCTGTGTTCAGAATGATAAGTTTAAAGAAAGGATTAAATAAACAGGGTTCCCATTTCCTCATTATCCTGCTCTAAATGAGATTTAAAATATTTATTTCTACTGATTTAAAATATTACTATAAGTTATTTAATATCTGGCAAGGACGCCAGATATTTAAGATTTTGTAGACCAAAAACGGATGTCAAATATATTTATCTATTATATTGTTGAATTCATTCGATTGGTAATTTGAAAATTGGTTTTTAATTCTTGAGAAGAGTAAGTTTCTATAACTTTGTTATATGCTGTTGTAAGGCCGACGTAGCAGGTACAAAATTTCCTATTAGAGATATATGGATTTCCCGGAGTTGACGTGTATGTGATTATTATATCCATTACCAAAACGAATACCAAACTGGTACGTGAGGTGATGATTTTCATAAGACGATGAAAGAGTTTGTTTTTTTTTCTAGCAGAAATGTCTTTGACTAGAATGCTGTCTTTTTATCCATATTTTTCCCTGACAAAGACAGCCAGCTTCTTTCCTTCTTTTCATTCTTTTCTTCCATCCCCCCGTTGGTCGGCCATAGCTGTTACCGTTGGTCTGACCAAAGGTGTTACCAAAAAATGTATAAAAGTATTTTAAACTTGCTGGTAGTAACACGTGCGATTTGGGTTAATCAAACTGCCTTGTATATGACTAAATGTAAGTCATTTTGTTTTTATTTATCTTTTATGCTTTTTTATTTTGACCGTTTTCAATTTCCAACTTTCATGTCTAATTTGAAGGATTATTTTTTTTTCTAGCAGAAATGTCTTTGACATTAACTAAGTTCAAACTTAGCAAGTCACCAACCTTAATTTTTTTTTCTCCTTTTGTTCCAATTGGAGTTGATAGACCAAACTATCGCCCGGTTCACACTCTACCCACGTCTAGAACAGGTGAAGAGGCTCATCCCTTGTTCCCTGTTTAGGAGGTGGTTTCCGGTTTTCTCTTTTACAATCTTTTCACTTTCAAGTAGGCCCCTGCACATCAGTGGCGTTACCGCCTTGCTCGGGGTGATATGATTAAAAAAAACGATGGGATTTTAGGGAATATAGTGTCAAATTCCTATGTTAAGTTTGACATGTATGTTAATATCATATTACATCTAAATTTTACACCTCAGGTTAATAATAGTCTACAGATATAGCTTATTATCTTTGTATTTTCATTTATTTTTATTCGTTTAGAATAGGTATTTTTGTAATTTTTTTGTCTTCTTTAGTGATAGAATGAATATTATGATTATTATTATTATTATTATTAGTTGTAGTAGTAGTAGTATTTTTATTATTTTTATTGTAATTATCATTACGTCTGAGATCAGTTTTGTTTGATACATACATGCATATATAACTTCATATGTATGTAAATACACACATATATATATGTGTGTATGTGTATGTCTACATCTGTTTCTTATCTCTTCATTGATTTATTTGTTATCATTATTATTTTTTATATTATTATTATTATCTATTATTAGTATTGCTAGTATTTTAAATAATTTTTAAGATTCTATTTTAATAATTACATTTATTATTGGCAGTTATTATTTTAACTATACTTAGAATAAATTACTACTAGTGGTTACTATGTAACTTATGTTAGGATATATGATTTATTTTTCACCATAAATATTCCCTATAGTCGGTATATTTTAATTTAATGGTAAAAATCCCTTGTAACGTTTCTAAGAATGAATGTGTTTCGATTTAGCGTTTCTTATGTTTTTAATTATTTTAACATCCGTTCTATCTTGATTTCTCCTTTTTCTTTTCTTTTTTCTTTCCTTCTTTTTGTGTATTTTCCTCTTCTCTTAAGTTTATCAATTTTTTCCTGTTTCTATATTTATATTTTTAATTTCAGTATTTTTAATTATTTTAACACTATTTTTAAATTAGCATTAATTTTTAAAATAATAATAATATTAGTCATTTTTTTCAAATTGTATTAAAATTTCAATGTACAATTTTTTCGTACAGTATACATATTCCGGTATATTTGAAATTAAATTTCATAGTTAAATTTTTCCATGTTTTTCTAACAGAACAGTTAGGTAGTTTCAAACGCTATTATGATAAATGGTGTTGTATAAGTTTGTTCTTTCTTTTTCTCTTCTTTTTTTAATTTTTTTCTCTTCTTTGCATTAATTAATCGTCTATCTTTTCTTCATCCTCACTTCCCTCTTTCTTTGGGGTCCTTTTTCGAATGAGCGAGAAATTTTCGTAAATAACCGTTACAAATGTCTGTTCTAATATGGACATGTGGGTGTGTATGTAAAATTAATTAGAAGAAAAGGAATTTTTTTGGCGAGGGGATATTTTGAGGACGAACTGTTGTACCATTTGGGTCTGACATGACGCGATAATAACATGAAAACGCGGTGAAATATGTATTACCCATTGTAATAATCCAAAATCATTTATAATATATATATATATGTGTGTGTGTGTGTGTGTGTGTGTGTGTGTGTGTGTGTGTGCGTGTGTGTTTCTGTCAGTGTGTGTGCATGTGTATATGTATGTGTGTGAATGTGAATATTTAAACAGTATATATCCATTTGAAAATGTGTGATGAAATAATTTATACGTAGATGTATATATTTTAATTTAAACTCCTTGTCGACAGGAATAAATTTCCTGATATGGTTATAAATATAGTAAGAAAGAAGCTGTATATATATTCTATTGTTTTTATTTTTATTTTATAATCAAAAGTACTTTCTCTTTTGTCCAAGAAAGTGGATAGGACTATAAAAATAAAAATGCCACTTCGGCATTTTTCATAAGAAAAAGAAAAATTAACCCATAAGAGTGAAGAAATTGCAACAATATCTTCACAAAATTTTAAAGTCGGAATGAGTGAACCAAAACTACTTAGCTAAGTGACAAATATCACCACATTAATTCGTATATATATATATATATATATATATATATGGTATGCACCTGTGTGTATATATATATATATATATATATATATATATATATGCAATCGTATATATGCATACATTTATACATATTGATATACACATATATGTTTAATATAAAATGGTGAAACTAAGTTACAGCTGTACAGGTAAGTAGACATTACTTCTGATCTTCCATTAAGCAATTTTATCTGTTCTGGAAACAATCTTATGGCTAACTTTTCTTCTTGGCACAATCTGAAAACACCTTTGTAAGTTTTGGCTTGTTTTTATTATATTACTTGTTA
The DNA here is from genome assembly GCA_037127315.1 of Ascarosepion bandense. NCBI lineage: Eukaryota > Metazoa > Mollusca > Cephalopoda > Sepiida > Sepiidae > Ascarosepion > Ascarosepion bandense. Next base: position 512,630 of record JBBBDQ010000474.1, on the reverse strand, counting down.
TATCAGGGTCTTTTTTTAAAATTTTCGTTTTAATTTCCATACATGATTAGCTAATTTAATACAATTTTCCCTGCTTTTAACTTGAATGTAGATTTGTTATTATTCCATCTGTTTTAAAAAATATTTATTGTGAATTCCAAATATGTTTTTCTTAGACCATGTGTATTATGTACATATGCTTTGTAAATAACTTCCTCTGTTTTACAAAGTCCATCAATTGGGCATTTATTTTTGCCCCTACACATACATACTTTATTAGTGGTATTATGTTGCACGATATTTATTAATTTTGTGGCGTATTGTTTTTTTCATGTAATATTTTAAATAACTAGTACAGCGCTAACAATTTAATTCAATTTTTATTGTATATTCTATTGATCTATAGGTTTTTGAAAAGTGTTTATTAATTAAATTAAAAAAAAAGATTTGACCTATTTTGAATTTTACTTCCAAATTAAACTGTGGGTAGAACCAAATAATGTTTTGATTTCTATAATTATTTTTCATTTGTTTGTTTAACTGTGGTTATTGTTCTAATTTGATTTTATATGGACCATTTCATTTAACGCTCTTTCATAATCTTTTTTCATAAACTTTTTTCTTTAATGGAAGATTAATCAGTGAGAAATATTTGTTGATTAATTTTAGGTAGAATATATAGTCTTATTAGTTCTAAGTTTTCGGTTCCGTCAAACGAAACTTGTGGTACAGCAAATATGGCTTTTTTATTTTCTAATCTATGCTTCACCTATGTGTAATATACTTCTACCTTGTAAATTACTCCTTCTGTTTTATATATAAATATAATATATATATATATATATATATATATATATATATATATATATATATAAAAGTAGACTTTGAAAAACAGTAGGCACTCTAGCGTGTACGCATCGCTCATTCAGTAAAAATGAATTTGGGCACTCTAGCTATTGGGCGCGTAATATGATATGCGCTGAAAAGACTGCCTTCTCCACCGAACACCCCATGGTCCAGGGGTAGAGTCGCCCACTGACGCCAAATCGGTCGGGTTTCGAGTCTAACCGTACTGATGAGCTGTGATACAGCAAAACAGATCTGTCTGCGGTTGACAATATATATATATATATATATATATATGTGTGTGTGTGTGTGTGTGTGTGTGTGTGTGTGTGTGTGTGTGTGTGTGTGTGTGTGTGTGAAATACTACATGGATCCGACGTTATCTATGTCAGGAATCACACTTACTTCCGCAGCCAAGCTAGCTACGAACACTTCATACCGCTAACTGCTTCTTCCTTGGGGTGAGAGTGAATGGGATCGGGTCCTATACTCAGCTTCTGAGTGATGATAAGAAGTGTTTTCAAAATCAACCTCGTGGTTACAACGTACTGACCATATGACAGCGCAGAACATTCAAAAAAAGAACGCCATCTCTGAAACATTCTCATTGTTCTGATAAGAAAAAAGTTTCGGATTTGTTAATGAAGGCCCGGGTTCGAATCTCACCGTAGCACAGTTTTTTTTTAATTTATGTATTATTAATCTGGGGGAAGAACCAAGCGTTTGGGGTGTTTGCAAACCGTACCATAGTTTGACACTGTCTTCTGAGTGAAATTGAGTAGACTAAACTATTCGTGTTTAGTGTTTTCTAAGACTTCGTTAACATGTTTTCTGTCTCTTGGCCTTGTTCTTACTTTTGATCTTATTGTGTCATGCTTTTTCTTAGGCTTACAGCATACTTGTAGCAAAAAAAGAAAAAACACAAATGAGTTTAATGCATGTTAGACAAGCAAACCTGTGCTTAGACAGGCTGGTGAAAAAGAAACAGCTTGATGACCTAGCAAAGCGGTGTTCTCGAAAAACATGTAATCTGCAGTCATAATTATATATATATCTTTCATGTTAAAATTAGTGTAGTTTTAGTTTTTGAAACATTTTCGTAATCTTTTACAGAAAAAATTATCGCATTTCCCAATATTGCTAACATTGTACTTGGCCCAAGAATCTTTGTAAGATAGAGGTTTACAGATTAAGATGTCAGAGTCACGGTTTACATGTAGGGAAGATAACGGTTCACTCTAGACTTGAGCAGGTCAAATAGTATTAATCGGGAAATCGTCTTAAGATTCGGTACAATTCTTATGGATGGAATAAGGGTGATTTGCTACAGTGTGCGTTTACTAGCTATGCAGGTTAGAACTGGTGGAACTAAGAATAGGTTTGCACCTTTTTGTCTATGAGAAAGAGATTACAGGTCTGAAAATAATTCTTCGACTACAAGGACGCGAAAAAGATTTTTGAATCCTATCGAGACTGGAAAGTGAATAGACTGCATCTCCTGTCCATATATGCCAGCAGTTAGCTATTTATACGTGAAGCAGTTGCTAGAAAACTTGGTTTGCTAGAAAAAATAAAGACTGAATAGTGAGTTCGATCACATCTAAGCTACGCTTAGAAAATCAACATATATGCCAGCAGTTACCCATTCTCGGTCAAATGTGACTCTCGATCACATGTGACTCTCATAATTGTAGAGAATAATGAAGGGAATCAGTTATGCTGTATACTCACATGCAATAAACACTTTAATAATCTTTGAATACACTTCTCAAATATCCCTAGAATTATATGAAATACGGTGTTAGAAAATTGTGCATACAGCTAATATTGTATTTACAGACCTTCACACGGCCATTACCCGTTATATTTTCAAAACCTGAATTCTTTTCATGGCAGTTCTTAAGTGTCATGCCGAGTGTGAATACCTCTTGATATCTTCATTTATTTCTTTTTATGATCCTCATTGTTGACGTCATCATTACTGAGCTTCCTCTCTCCTTTGTAGTAAGAAAATCCATGAGTTTCCTGTCGATTCGATCGATTCAAATCTCTATTCATTTCCCATAGATTCAGCTGGGCGTTTGACTTTCGGGCAGACACGCCTTTCGCTACAAAGAATACATCATAAGTGACAGATTAACTTTATTATTGTTGACATTGGAAGCGGATAAAAGAAATTCTATAATAGCGTTGGATAGAATTCTTCCAGTAGAATATAGGCTGAAACCGTAAATGAGTAGAGAAAAAGAAAAAAGAAAAAAATATATAGAATTACCAAGACCTTTTCCGATTACTAAAACTGTCGAACATAATGGTAAGAATAGTGCAAAAATCAATTGAAAACTAAGAATGATCCTTTTATTAGAATGGGAAGTTCGGATAAAATTCAAACAACGGCAATTTTTAACCAGTATTTTCCCCCTGGAGTTTCTTTCAAGTTAATTTTAATTGATTTTCAAGTTATTCATTCATTCTACTATCTACGGTCTCAGTTCGAACTGGGATTTATTTGCCATGACGAATTGTTTTGTTTTTGTTATTTTTATTTGTTTTTATTAAATTTATTTCATAAATGTTCCTAGCTACAAGAATATTTATGGTGGGCACAAGGTCAAATTTAGTTATTTAAATTTACACTTCGTTTTAAATTTATACTTTCTCATTTGCTAATTAGTTTTATGAGTACCAAGTTACCGAGTTATTTCTTTTTCTACATGTCATGATCTTTCTAGACGTTGGTAAACTTACCACTCGAAAATATTTAGTCATTTGTAGATCATTGTAAATTCGAACTTGTGCTATCTCAATTATAACCTGTTTTACCACCCATTTAAAAAGATTTATCTAGGTCAGACGCAGTTTTCCGCTATCCTGCCTTCAGCACGTCCCGTGAGTATCCGATTTTACAAGCCGTCTTTCATTATGTGCACCATGAAATTTAAAGTGTATCTCTTTAATGTTAAGTATAAGTGTTCCTTTTGTTGTTTTCTTTAAGAACATATTATTTTGAACATCCTTATATGTAACCATATTCGATGACACTCTCAGCACAATTCTGTAGAATTATATTTCGATATTTTTAGCATACTTTTGAGAAACAAATTTATCCTGCTTTGTTTCTGAGGTCATTGTCCAGTATTTACTTTCGTAAAGAAAGACTTTGTGTCATTCATTGTATCTTTCACTGTAACTTGGTATCTATCTTTCTTTCTGTACAAATTTGGATTTCATTATATACTTGTATCTTATTGGCATCTGTATTTCGAAGTTTGTATATTTCTTATCTTTTTTGTACGTTTGTATATTTTCTTTATTTGTATCTATTTCTACCATTGTATTTTTGTATCTTTCTTTGTATCTTTCATTGTATTTTACATTGTATCATTGTATATTTCTATATTTGTATTTTCTTTTTAATTAAATTTGCATCTTTCGTATTCCTCAATTTATCAAACTTTCTATCTTTCTTATGTTTCAGTGTATCATTCAATGTATTTTTTCTTGTATTTTTGTATCTTTATTTGTTTTTCATATCTTTCTTACCTTTCATTGTATCTGTCAGTGTATCTTCCATTGTAACTTGGTATGTTTCTTCAGTTGCATCCTAATATCTAACTTTGTATCTTTCTTTGTATCATTTATTGTATCTTTGTATTTTTATTTATTTGTAGCTATCGTTCTAACTTAATATCTTTGTAATCTGTCTTTGCGTCTTTCATTGAATATTACTTTCATTTATAAATAATATTATTTTATCTTTTTTATGTTTTTATCTTTCTGTTTTTATAATTTTTGTATTTGTTTTTCTGATTATTTTATTTTCCTTTTTTCATTCTTTCTTTGAATCTTTTTATTTTAGTGTAATATGAAGGGTTTGAGTACATTTGACCTTGGCTTGGTTTGGCTTGGTTTGGCTTTGTTTTAATTTGGTTTGGCTTGGTTTGGCTTGGTTTGGCTTGGTTTGGTTTGGCTTGGCGTGGCTTGGTTTGGCTTGGTTTGGTTTGGCTTGGCTTGGTTTGGTTTGGTTTGGCTAGGTTTGGTTTGGTTTGGCTTGTTTGATTAAGGACATATGAAATCTTTACGTATTAATTAATGCCGAAGTTTAATTTTCTTGGGGGATTTGGTATTTTTTCAAAAATATATCGCTGGTCATTTATCGCATTCTTCTGACTCAATGTATTCCTCATATGTTTTTCTTTGCTGTTAAAATATATTTCTATTATTGTTACAACAAATATTATAATGTTTTAATCTCAGTTTGTGGATTCACTATTTTTCTATAGCTGGGACCCTAACAGGAGATACCTCACCGCGTCAAGATCAACGATAAGAACAACAAAAATTAGGTGTGGTTTCACGCTCATCTACATCTCCCAATATGAGGCCTTACTGCCGTATGTAATTTTTTGTCGTATCTTGTGTAAATGATGTCCGTGACTGTTGCTATAAAGGAGGGAAACTAAGCAATTTAGCTCGTTTGAACAGCTGTTCTGAAAATAGCGATAAGCTCGCTGTAGCCTTTCGACGTTATTTCCGAGGGAAATAAATTGTATGGTTGAAAAAGGCATCACACACACGTTATTTCAATTATATTAAGACAAAAAAGTGGATTGGATTTCTCCAGTGACGATACGACAGTGGTACATCATATTGGTCCGACAGAACTGTTATAAAGTATGAGCGTGTCATTAATAATTGTTCATTTACCGGAGCAGTAATTGCAACGGGCTATTTCCCAGTATATTTTACCGAGGATTCTTCTCTATTTTCCTCATGAGGTATGTAATGAACTCAAGGCCCAGTTCATGCCAAGGGCAAGGAAATTCATTCTGGGTACAAACTAGAAGACTAGCGTGATCAAGCTCAAATCTTTATCATATAACCACCGTAGTACCAACTATAAGCCGGTATGAACAGAAGGCAGTGCGACAAAGTGATGATAATTTTACTGATTTTTTAGTAACTCTTCATATTTTAGTAGTGCATATATTACTTTTAGAGAGTAGTATCAGTTCTGTACTCGCAGCCACAACTGCATGCGATGGTGCACACAATGTTTTGGGTCATGATTTATTTTGGTTTTTATTTTATTTCCTTTGATATATTTTCATCAGTGTATCGTTAGAAGAGAAATTCCATACAGTTCTCGAATCATATTAGCGTATATCATTTGCCTTTACAACATATTAGGACAATAATGGAAGATTATTATTGAAACGCTTGATGCCTTAGAAAATACAAGAAAGATTGGAATTCTGGAGATGAATTGAAAATACACCTTAGAGTGTACTGCTAAAATCAGCTGGAATCTCCTGTCACTGTTACAATAAGCGTACGACACCACATTTGTTTAGACAAACTATACGCAAGAAATATAATAATAATTTTTATATATTTTGATATCTTGATCATGGATTAAATCTAAATCTGTCACAAAGAAAAAAAGAAAGAAAGAAAAAAGAAAGATAGTGAGTAAAATCAAAATGATTAAGATATACTTTATAATAATAGAAAGAAAGAAAATCATATTATTCTCCTTCATATCATCAAGTGTTGCACTCAAAACCTTGCCTTGGGTGTTAAATTTTTCAGTGTGCATTGATCTTCAAAATTGAACTAACTAATTGAATTAACTAGAAGATGTTCCATAGTTTGTGATTGCTTGCATTGCCAGCGCGGATGAATATCGCTGGCATATTCTTCTAAAGGTTTTCATTCAGCGACTAACAGCTGTTTGGGGGTAATACAAGCAGGACCAAAAGGGACCGGGGTCACTGGAACCAAAGGAAGGTATTCTCTATGGCTGAGAGAAAGAGAGAGACAGTGTTCGACATTATTAAAATCTTCGAACCACAGAAACAGATGCTGACTAAGAGCTCTGTTTTCCAGTGGCGGCTCAGCTGACTGTAGCTGTGTCTTGACGAGCCTTTTTGTCTATAGTTCACAGCAGTGGAGTAGATAACGAAGATCAATTTCTTTCTTCAACTTTTCGAGTTGGGAGTTGACTGTCTTTGTTTTGTAAAGGTGAGCAATGCCAGTAATCAAGCAGAGTTCATCTACTTTTGTTGCTTTGAGACACCCAGTGATCGATCTGCAAGATGTATTTAAGGCAAGTCGATTTTCTTTGCGTGTAATTATCTGCTCCACACATTATGTGAATGTGTAATCAAAACTGTTCTGAAGATGTTAGTTAATATCGAATTTTGATTACATTTTTTCCACACTTCAGTAGTGATTTGTTTATATTTTGAACATGATATTCATATATTGTAATATTTTTTCTGGACAGTGCAAGTTGCAAACTATAAGAAAATTAAAAACTTACACAAACATTTCAGGAGACAAATGCATACAATAAAAAAGTGAAAATAAATCTATTGAAAAAGGAGAATAAATCACTTGATGCAAAACAATGGTATTAGGACTATTTATATAAATGCGAAGAAATGAAAAAATAAGTTAATGTAGAAAAACGACTCAGAAAAATTCTATGTATAGACACGACAGGGTAGGATAATGTGTTCACTGAAAACAGTACAAAAACTATATGTTGACACCACAGAACGACTAAGCTCTTTTCTGTTAAATAATAGACATAATATCGTCTGGGAAGATTAAATGTAAACGAATAATCTAGGCCTGCAGATCGGATTTGTTTAATGGGAGAAAGAAAATTATCGTTCTCATTTGCAATAAAGTAGATCGCAAGAAAGGGATATGATTGATAAAATGTAAAACAGTCGTTAGTAGGGTACTAAGAATGATTCTGAAGACCGTAAGAAAACAAAACTATAGAAAGATAGCAAATAGATGACATCATTATTGAAAATATTAGAAAACTGACGAGGTGCTCTTGAACAGAGGTGATTACTAAGGGTTTTAATAATGAAAAAATTGCGCGCTGGTATTCAGATATACTTTTGTTTTGCTAGGGTATGTATGAGGAAGGCGCACATTCTGAATGTTTTGGGACAATTCACCAAGTGATGATGAATCTCTTTAGCATGAATAATCCTATACCATTAGGATAATTCGTGCAGTGATATAAATATTTAATGAATTAATACAATGCTATTACTATCAGTCTGCCATTGGGAACTCTGAGAGGTGACTGAATAAATCATGGTAGGAGATGACATTTTTCGAGTTGAAACTAAGGCTCCTACCCATCATTATCGACTTACTGATAAGTCATCGAATAATGAAGTTGAAACGTATTTGCCTAAAAAACGTAATGAAGTAAGAGTTAAGAATCAGTTGATAACAATTGAAAATACCCGTAGGGTACTATCTTCGCTTTGTCAGACGAAAGGTATGATATTTTAAACATTCCGCTAATTAAAAATGTTTGAGATCTCTGAAACCAATTTGATGGGATAGATTCAGAAGCAACGTTAGACTACTTGCTGCCCTGCAACTGAACTGGATAATAGATTTTACAAAAAACAAGTAAGCTAGTTGAGAACGATCTGATAAAATTTCATGAAGCCGTATAGGGTTAACCTGGCAATTTGGCTAATGTTCATAACGATAAGAAGACTTGAGAAGCTGAAACCGAAGTAGGTATTGCGGCTCAGGCGATGGTCACATTTGTATCAAAGATGGCGATAATGTGGGTGATTCAGCGGTAGAAGATGGAAATATGTTCGATGGAACCCAAGTACGTTTGCAGAAGAGCAATTGAATATTGGATTTACTGCCATGATGACACGGCTAAATGAACTTTACGATGATGTTAAAAAACAGGATTCTTTTCAATCTACGATTTAGATGATGAGTCGGATGTGTGTAGAAGTGCAATGGATATTGGTTTGAAATTAGAATTCGAAGAGTCGAGTTCGAATTCCATTTAAATTCGTTGCATTCCAAAACGGGCAAAATATCATTGGGAAAAGTATGAATTCATCTCTTCTTCCAACAGCTATGGGATGATTAGCAGGATATTCTGGGTTCTATAGCCTTGGTTTGCAATCAGTCTACCGCAGAAAGAATTTGCAATATAGTAAGTCATATCTACTTATAGATAAGATCGCCTAAGTGTGTATCACGTATGACAATAACTGATTGACTTAGAGAATTTGCAAAGGTCAATAAAGTATTGACACGTGTGCTAACATATAACACGTCTAACATCATGGATCTTCTTTGCGCTGAAATGTATTTGGGCAGGAGATAGAAGCTAAGCAAAATTTGAAATATAAGAGAGAGAGAAGATCGATTGTACAAAGTTTTGGATGGAGATATATGTAAACTAAAGACATATTCAAGCAAGATAGATTTATGTCACTGGAATGAGTGAAGAAAAAAGCCAACATTCAAAGAATCTCTAAAATCAATGCCAAAGACTTCAACACATTAACCGAATTAAATAAAAAGGATACAAGCAAAATCAAATCATATCTTGCAATACACGTATGGGATCTTGATATGACGATAAACAACATCTAGCAGCAATGTATATGACTGGGAAGTTTAGAAGAAAGTGGAACCACATCTTAATAGCTGCTGTTTGCAGGTTCCCCCAGACCCGAAGTAAGAGAACTTGTTAGGATCCCAGCTATGATCAATGGGATCAATGCCCGATGGAATATTTTAGAGTGCATTTTAAAATGAGAATTTAATAGTAAAAATATCAGAAATACATTTTTTACAAAATTTAATATATATTGACTATAATAGAGATTTGAAAAAATATTACCAACAACACATTTGACTCTCGATAAAAAACTATTTACAAAAGTACAATAATGACACCTGTTCTACAAACTTATTTCTTACAAAGAATGTATATTCAATTCTATGAACCTGTCCTAAATGTCATGTCAGCATTAAACATTCCATTGAATTTGATATGCCGTAAAACAAAATAAACCAAATCAAAAACAGGCGCAGAAAATACAATTCGAAAAAAATGTTTTCCTTTTACTAATTTGAAAAAGTAAAAAGTAAGCGACGGAGAATCTGTAAGATTTAACCCATAATTCGGCTGCAACAAACTAATGTTCCGCTGAAATTTGTTCAAAATCTTATACGAAAAATACTAAATTTGAACACACCTGGTATGGCTAGAATTTGGCGATTGTTACTGAATCATTTTTCATGAGAGTATTGGGCAAACACTAAATAAATGTCTTGCAAATGGGTGTGTCCTTAATAAAGGATAAATCTAAAGAGATTTACCGTTCGATTGCACACCTGAATCTCCTTTGGAAATTCTTAATTGCTATAATTTCAGAATATATCTATGAACATCTTTTGATAAATAGTACCTTACAAGGCCATCAAAAGGCTTGCATCTATCATTCCTGAACATTAAAGACCCACCTGCCGTCTCTAAATCGAGTTCCTGAAAGTGCAAGCGACGACCAACCAACAAGTGTATGACCTGAATTGATTTTGTGAATGCTAAGAATATGTTTCTCCGTTCCTGGGTATATAAGTGCTTCAAGATGTTCGGTAGTCAAACATGCAACCTGTTCTGCCATCCTGGAAAACTAAACTATACACTTACGGTCAACTTTTCCGGTCGAAGAAGAAATATTTCGAATGCATTCATTCTCCTTTTGCATCCGGTATTTGCTCTTACTCCATTATCAATCGTTTTATACAAAGAAAAAACCTAAAGCAATTTAGATAAGTGCAAGTGGCAGAATGCCATCAAACGTTTCCTTTCAATGGATAATGCAAACTGAGCATTTGCTGAAGGGACCTCGGTATTTAGTATATGATATCGAGGAACGCGGTACTGACCAATCAGGCAAGGGAAATTGTAGCTTGTATAGAGATTGAATTGCAATCAAGGGAAGTCATCACCGACCCAGAAGAAATTGGACACAAATACCTTACTATAGCGAAATTGAATAAAATTTATCTAAAACAGGGGAAGGAATTGATTACAGGATTATACATGAAAAGGTTACCGTTTTGTTTTTGAAGTTGAATGCCCCTAATTTTTTTAGAGCCTTGAATATATGTGTTATATCTGTGGTAAGGTATAATAAATGGATGGGTGATAGGGCAAAGAATGAAATAGAAAAACAATGATTTTTAAGAATGGTTTCATGCAACACCATCAGAGGAGATACGTTTACACAAGCTAGGATATCTAGGAAGTAAAGAAATTAAACCCGTTGAAGAATTTTTTAAAATACTGTTTATCTTGTACAGGAGACACTCATGTAAAGAATTAAAAAATTAGAGGCACAGTTAAAAGGAAATGTGGGGAAGATAACGGTTAATGAATTAAAATGAAAGATGGAAAATCAAAAAGCAATAAGCCGATAGGAAATATGTGCTCAGAGAAACTGGAAAGTTTCAAGAAAGAAGCGATATTTACTAATAACTCAAACAGAAAAAAATAAGATGGAAGGTAACACGAATGAAAACAGAAAACAAATGAATGTAGTAACGAAGAAGAAAAAGAAGAAAAAGAAGAAAAATAATTAAAGATGAAAAAGACATAAAGTTTTAGATAAAGAGAAAATTAACGAAGAGGCGAAAAAAAGAAACAAATAAGAAAACTGCTGCAGCTAATGTGAAATATGCTTGAGTAAAAGAAGCATTCGAAGGAGGAGACAGAAAAATGGCAAAGAAGACAGAATGAAGAAATTTTGATTTTAGGAATAATGAAAGAGACCACACCATTTAAGCACTTTTAACAGCAACAACAACAACTAAAATGATTATCATACGTAAGGCGATAGAAAAAAATAAAGACATAATTAAGATGTTGACATTCTCCAAGATTTCAAAGAAATGGTTTGCAAAGAAATTCTTATCAATGTTGGAAAGACCAATACCAGTTACCAAACTTGAGAAACATATTTTCCACGGGTAGGAAAATGAATAAATAAAATAAAAGGCGAGAGAGAGAGAGAGAGAGAGAGAGAGAGAGAGAGAGAGAGAGAGAGAGAAAGAGAATAAATTAAAAAAATAAAAGAAAGAAAGGTAGAATTAAGAGAAAAAAAGAACGAAAGAAAGAAACTAGCGAGAAAAAATCAGGGAATTATGTGGAATACAAATCAGGGGAAGAAGGAGCTAAAGAAAAGTCAAACAAAAATGATAAAGAAGAAGAAAAAAGAAGACATTTTGATTTTCTGAATTATCACGAATGGAATTTGTTGGTTGGACGTAGGAAAATAATTTTTATTTTTAATGAAAATATGACATGTAAAACAAAGGGAAAAAAATGAAAGAAATCAAGTAATCGGTAAAAGATTGAATAGGAATTTTATTTAAAAATCAAATGTCTGAAGTTCAGAGACCCTTTACCGATAGCTGAAAGTCACAACATAAATTAAATACGTATTTGATGATAGAATCAGGTATCGCCTGGGTTTATCTCTTTTAGGGAGCTTTTACATGTATATTTATAGATGTAAACATGTTAAGAAACACAAGTAGATAAAAAAGAAAAAAGCCTAAGACATACACGGACATATAAGAAATGTTTATGTTCACGCATGGGTAAGAACAATGAAAATAAAAACACATTTACAGTTGAAAGAACAGCAATTGAGCATAGAAGCAAAAACATTGACAAACATTCTGCTTAGCGGGCAGTTCTTTGCGTGCATATCTTATATACCGTTCTTACCGACCGACACGATTATATATATATATATATAGCTCTGCTTCCTTCTTTTCCTCAGCTAATGTATTGATGTCAAGGGGACCATGACGAGTAGCATTTTTATTAGATCATGAACATCCTCTCAAAGGTTTTTTCCAAAGAAAAGGGCTCATGATGGAAACTGTGATCTGAAATTGGAATCAAAATTTTGAGAGCACCTACACCGAATCCATCATAAAAAATCAAAACATGGATTTAATAAATATTACACACTTTAAATACATTAATGCATGAAAAATAACAAATTTAGTATAGGAGATAAAGAAATTGAAAAGGCTACGCCTAACACCAATAATTGCTATAAAACCAGACCATTAACATAAAAACAGGTTATGTTCGTAAATAGACACTTCCGATGGAGACTTTCTTAAGGGTGCTATGCATCGTATCAAACACGTTCAGGAATATCTAAAATGTCTGCTGTATACAAGAGCTTTCTAGAGAATAATGTTTAAAATGGTTTTGAGTGAGTGGAGCCTATGGGTATATGTAAAGACAATGAACTCGATTAGTGGCATTACAGAATCACAAATAAAGAACTCAATAAAATAAGAGAAACAACCTGGGATCTTTCAACAGCAACCAAGACTAAGCTAGATATTACATGTAACCCGAAGTAACAATAATGACCTATTCAAGATGCTAGCATTACACACTGTTTCAAAAAAAATTTCGAAATGAAACCCCCAACAATTTTGGAAAGAGCGGTAATAGTATAGATAAAAGGCCTCTCTATGAGTGGAAAAATAGTCTAAGTGTATGGCTGATTTTCAGAAAGTACATCACATTAATAGAATCTTAAAAGGATACAACTGCATAGTAATACAAAGATGATAGTTCTGGGGAATCAGACGACAGTAATAGAACATTCCAGACACGCTTTACTATTTCTGTCAAATATGAAAATACAGGTTAGGTCTGACGTTGTATCGATAGAAGAGGACACCCTGTCTGACCAATTCTGGATTATTTTCATCGATTACTGCTTTTCATCAGTTCAACTAGGAATATATATCTGAAGTAAAATACTGATTTTGGTTGAGTAAAGCACTATATGCCTGAATTTTCTTAAGTGCGACTTGCATAAGACAGCAAAATTAGAGCCCTCTTCAAGGTGGTGAGTGATTACAGAATCGCTCTTGTTCGAAACCAGTAAAATTATATTGAAAACATTCGGTTTTTAGGTTTCTCTTCCAACGTACGAACTAAGTAAACAATCGTGGAAGATTAGATTTTGGGTTTTAGGATCTCCCGCCTCTGCGCATAGAATGACTATTACTCTCAACTGATATCGATTTTTCTCCACATTATCGTATTAAAGAAACAGGTCCATTAGCGAACGCTATGCACCACTTTATTTTTCGTTTTATCTTTTTATAACTCCTTATAGAATTCTTTTGCATTGCAGTCGGCTGGAAAGCGAAAGTAGTGTCCGACGACATCGTTTTGCAGACACCACGATTAACGCGTCTCACCTGTTCTGTATTGTTGATGGGAACAAGATAAGATTTCTCCAAGATAATTCTTAGACATTTCTTGTTTAATACGTTTAATTAGATCAAATATGACATCACCTAAGCTAACAATACGATTAAGTAAAGATTGAAATTTGAATACCAGTAATGGACTTGTAAAGTAAATAAGGGACCCCCACCAATGTTAAAAGAAATAAACTAAGAAAAAGCCTTAAATAAACAAGACAAAACTGTTACTGAAACTCGCTGTCTTTGGACATAGAATAAATAAGTAGGGGCTCGGGAAGAGAGACGCGCCTTAGAAGAATAGATATGCTAAGGACACGATCTCGCGTATGCAGTGGCTTGACAAATTTTATCCATTGGCCGAGTATCCGGGCTGGAATACACCACGTTTTATGTGGAGAGTTCGAGCGCGAAAATTGTGTCACATCTCGTATCGAGCCCTGTCCCTGTGTCACGTCCCGTTTCAGTGGGGAGAGTTTGACTAAATACTCAAACATTCAGACGAATACGCAAATCTCAGTGAAGCTCTCTGTCTCCCAGCAGAGTGAACTCAGCTACAGCTCTGTGTCTGGACTGAGACAGAGCTGAAAAGAATGGAAAAACTCCCTGCTTTTGGGCAAAGTTCAATTCAGTCGAGACTCCATCTACGTATGAGGAGTTGAATGAGAAGAATATACCAGCTTAGTGCCCGGTCTCGCACATGCGTGTTCTCCGGAAATGTTCAACCTTGGTCCAAATGCTCGCAGTCTTTTTCACCCCATAAACCTTGACGTTATGTCACATCCCGTCTAAGTGAGATGCTTTGGATAAAAATAGTTTCACACGAACTGAAACTGTCAGTCGAGCACCGAGTCAAGGCTCAGTCAGCTGACTGAGACACGGCTAAAAAAATGCAAGAAGAGTGCCTGATCCTGCAAAGAGGGCTGATAAATTTAACTTAAACTTGTCATTGTGTCATATATCTCCTCAATTGGGGTACTTAAGGCAAGTATAGAGAGTTCCGACATCCACCATCTAGCTCGCAGTTGTCGTGATCTTTGGGCAGTGTAGGAATTTGTCGGGACTATGTCTGAGTAAAGCAGAGAATGCAGACAATGCAAAGTATGAAAGCTGGTTAAATTTCTATCCTTGGACCGAGTACACGCGCTCAGACTCCCCACGTTAAACACGACATTGAATCCCATATCCTTTCAGTATCGAGACAATGGATAAATAAGGAGCAAGTTTTTAGATAGTGTTCTGTTGTAGTCCGTCGAGACATCATATTATAAGTGTTAAGTGCGAGTCATAACATGAACTAACTGGAATTACTTAAAATCGATTAGCGCGAACGCGTTCGACGATTATTTAACGCAGTTTCGTCTGAAAACGTGGTCCCAATGTTGGAATTGAACTCTTTTCATTAGTAATGATCTTTCTTGTTAAAAACTGACTTACTGCAGGCGCCCTATAAAGTAAGAATATAGGGATACTTTGAATGAAAAGGGAAAAAATTGAGCTGATTGTACTTGAAAGAAGATAAAGGAAACGTCAGACTTTGTAAAAGGCATTAATAAAAGGCAAGAAAGAATTACACGCCCACAGTCTCTTTCCTCATCAGTTGCTTCGATCACTGTTCATTATTTGTCATTAATCAGGAAGACAGCATTATTCTTTATTCGTCTGGCATTATATTGCATCTTTCTTTGACAACATTGATCTTCAAAAGAAAACTTTATTGGCACAGATACAGCAGAATATATATATATACATATGCCAATCGGATGTCTAACCGTACTGATGAACTGGGATACAGTGAAACAGATCTGTCTGCGGTTGACTATATATATATGCAAGTGAAAGCATCAGCTCCGTGTACCACTCTAGTATGTACTTGACTCATCTCATGCTATTCTCTAAGTTTATAAGACCCATTTCAAACCGAAAATGGAGATTTTTTTTTGCACTATTTGACCGGGAGTAACCATTTTCCCGTTTCTGAGGGAAATTATAATCATATATTTATATTGCTTTTTTAAAGTCTCTCAGAGGACGAAAAATATCGGCTAAGTACAGTTTTCTCACATGTCACTTTTCAATCACACACACACACACACATACACACACACACACACACACACACATATATATATATATATATATATATATTGTAGAATTTTTTATTTGGACGTAAGAATAGTCAATCTGATAAACTATACACGCAGATTAATTAATTAATATTATTAATTACACACGACAGTTTCCTCTCTTTATCGAGTACGCCCATCACATGATATCATTTTATAACTCTTTTGATTGTTTATTTAATACAAGGTCCAAACTTAGTCGTTGGTTACTGTATGATATTGTATGAGCGTAATTAATGGCAAGATATGAAGTTAATATGACTATAAAGAAAGTTCTATACTTGATGTTAATATTAAAATTATTGGGAGGAAATGACGCCGCGAATTTCATAGAGCAGTGATTCATGGGAAGAAGCTATCTTAATTGAACTTATTTTTTACAAACGGAATGTGAAGTGAATGCGAATGATTCGTACTTATGCCCATAATGATACGGACAACAGTTGTAAAAAACCGCGTTGGTGGGGCAAACTTATGTACTACTTTAGAACCCATGCCACGTAAATAATGATAGTTGAGCGAAAGGATAGCAACGTTTCCTCCGTACTTATGCTCATAATGATACGGACAACAGTTGTAAAAAACCGCGTTGGTGGGGCAAACTTATGTACTACTTTAGAACCCATGCCACGTAAATAATGATAGTTGAGCGAAAGGATAGCAACGTTTCCTCCGTACTTATGCCCATAATGATACGGACAACAGTTGTAAAAAACCGCGTTGGTGGGGCAAACTTATGTACTACTTTAGAACCCATGCCACGTAAATAATGATAGTTGAGCGAAAGGATAGCAACGTTTCCTCCGTACTTATGCCCATAATGATACGGACAACAGTTGTAAAAAACCGCGTTGGTGGCGCAAACTTATGTACTACTTTAGAACCCATGCCCCGCAAATAATGATAGTTGAGCGAAAGGATAGCAACGTTTCCTCCGTATAAAAAAATGGGTACAAGAAATAAAATATTTCATCGCATACAAATTCTTGTAGTCGTTTATAAACTCTATCAGGGGAGGCAAGTTGAGACTGGGAACATCGAGCCCAGATATTGTAGCATTACCCCATTTTCTGTATGGCTCTTATAAGTTTGGTGTATAGCAGGCAGAGTTGGATACTTACCAGAACGATACAATGAATTTTTCTTGCATCTTCAGTAATAATGAGGATTTATATTCCACTTTATGTGCGAGTAAACCTTGATTTCAAACGTACGTACAGTACGAGGAAAGAACTTCAGATAAAGCCCGTTCGTCATTATCAGCCTGATTGGTGTGTTTTTTTTTGGGGGGGGGGGATGGTGATAGTTGGGAGCTTGTTGTTTGGTTTGCACGGTGTTGGGTTTTACATGCTGGCCCATTCCCAGTAAGACCCCTGGGTTAAGGTTAGGACAGGCGAGAGCATTTCAAAAGAATCTGTAACCGGCTAGAGTAGTCAAATGACACACATTTGTTGTTTTTTGGTATTGTATTTATTTTGTGAATGTTTGTGTGTATTATCATTTTTTTTGTCCGTCAGTTGACATGCATATTTTCTCTCAATTCTTACATGAGTTTCTATTATTTAAGGCTATGTAATTGTGGTGCAGTGGATATCGGCTCAAAACGAGAAATCGGGGAGCTGAGTTCGAATTCCAGTTGAATTCATTGCATTCACTTACGCGCAAATACCCAAGGGAAAGGTATTAATCCGTCTCTTCCCTCCAGTTATGGGTTAAATAACAGGACAGATTGGCTTCTATAGCCTTGGGTGGCAACCAGTCTACCGCAGAAAGCAATGGCAACCCACTGCGGGATAATCGTCTGCCCAGTCTTTCGAGACATGATCACCCAAGCATGTTTCGTGGATGGCACTTAACTGACTGAATATTTAGTCATTGGCTTGTTACTATGACCGTCGAAAGATGAGGTGATAGATACATTAAGAACTGTTTATAATCTTCTCTCCAGCTTTTCTCTTGCAATGAGTTACATCTCGAAAAAAATGTTTCATCTATAACATTCCTCCGCCAGAAAAAAGTGTAAAAGTGTCCTTAAGGCACTACCTCAATTCTCAGAAATGAATGAGAATAAACATTGGTTATTTAAAATATCTCAAAAAAGTGAACATAATGTTTCACTAAAGAGGGTAAATTTTCCTCGTTCTTTTTCTGAGACAAAATGAAAACATTGCTAGGCACTTTTTTAATGAGACAAAAGATTGTTTTTTGTGTATTACAAAATGGACATATATATATATATATATATATATATATATATATATATATTTGTGTGTGTGCGCAACTATTTTCAAATATAATCTCTAGAGAGGACAACATGAATAAAAAACTGAAGAAAACTGTATTTAATTTTAGCTGACGCATTTCCTCTAATTTATCAAGGAGAATATGAAAATAATTTATTATAAACAAAAATTATATTAAATGGCCGCCATCAAATATTATCAAAATAATAATGTACGACCCTGTTTTTTTGTTTTTGTTTTTTTATAATCTCACCTTTCCTAATAGAACCACTACTTTACAATGACAACATAAACAAAAAAACCCCAAAAACTGTACAAATGCCAATCAATACAGCATGTCATTTCCAAATTTCTGGCGGAATGATTTGAATTATAATCTTCTTTTTCTAACAGACTGTCCGAAATTGACCAAACTATAATCTGCATTCAACAGAAAATAAAAAAAACAAACAAACGAAATAAACAATGCACATTTGCGAAATTAAACTATAAACATGGCTACAATTTACCTACTATATATATATATAATGAGTAAATTGTAACCATGTTTATATATATATATATATATATATATATATCGTGCTGGCTATGCCCGTGGCTGTATTAAAGCGTAATCAACGAACAGATGTGTTAATATTTGACCACATCCCTCCACACTTGGTTCGCTTATCCTCCTATTAAATACCAATGAATACATCCGTTTTCTTTGTCCAAAAAAAACAATGAGGTCAACCATCCTTCCCAATTAGCACTCAGTCATTCCAATTTTTTCGTCAATTTATGCCACTTTTTATCGGTTATTACCCATAAATTCGGGGCCAAGTGGCACTGAATCAATTATGATTTGATTAGACTTTTTTCCAGTTTTCAATTGATTTGTCTACATTACTCCTTCCATCTGTAACCCTGAGCGAGCTTCGAATTGTTCAAATTTTTGTTCTTTTGCAGGAATTTCTTGTAAAGCCTAAATCGAAGGAAATAAATATACAACAATCACTATTTTCTCAGAGAAATCTACTTTTTTTCGGTCAGAGTAAGCGCCATCAGCTCGATAGTTGGCAATAAGCCAACTACCTAGGTGATGGCGTGAACTGTGGAACATTGTGTGTATAGAATAGAGAAGAGTAATATTATTTTAATGATTAACTTATGATAAGCTTTTACAAATATTCTTCTAAACTAAAATAATGTTCTTCTCATTAATAAAAAAGCCATTTAAAATTTTTGACAATATATAGTAATTCTGGAAAAGGATATAGTAGAGTAGAGACTTCAAGGTAAAAGAATCCCATACAAGGAAAGTGTGAATTCTAATTATATGACTAGGCAGATTCTCTCAATTATTTCTTTGTGTTTGTATAGTTTGTCCTCCTACAAAATTTCATTACATTGTACTTTCTTGCAGGTCGTTTACTAGTTACTACTTCGTGGCCTTTATAGATAACCTCGAGTCCTTTTCTCTATTTTTCTCCAGTTATTCCTTTGCATTATTTTCCTTATCAAATTTGTCATTTCACAAATGTCTTTCATATGACTTTGGGTATGTTCAACAAGACCTCTAAGTTCTTTCCAGATTTTTCTGTTATTTTTTTTTATCGTTTCACCCCAAGAAAGGCGGTACTGCCACTGATGCGCAGGGGGCTACATAAGACTAAATGTTTAAACAGGAGGAGAGTGAAGTGAAAGACGGACCAGTTACAGTGGGTGTCAAAGAAAAGGGTAAGAGAAGGATGGGGACGCAGGTGAGAAGATAATTGCGCAGGTAAAGAGAAAGAAAATATATACAGGATGATATAGAAAGAACTAGAGTCAAGTGGATAAGAGATGGGTATTGACATTGCATTTAAATTCCTAGAGGTTGTAGCCGTCAAGAAAGCAAGTATATGGAAGAGCGTTCCACAGGCTGGAAGTGCAAGAAAAGAAGCTGTTGGAGTAGAATTGTCAGCTGCATTTGGTTGATCTAACTGTAAATTTGTGGGACCTTGTTGCCAGTCTGGTTTCACAAGCAAATTCTTGTGGCGGGTCCCCAGTGACTTAAGTTCGTCGGAGCAGAAGCCATGAAAAGATTTGTAGAATAGACAGAGGGAAGCAACGTACCGCCGGTGAAAAAGTGGCTGCAGCCGAGCTGCCAAGTCGGGACCTATCACATTACAGATTCTCTTTTGGAGTCCGTCGAGAACACTGAGATGAACAGAAGCGGCGCCTGACCAATATGACAGCAGTATTCCATGCACGGACGGATGATGATTTGTATATGTGCAAGATGGATTCAGGCGGAAAAAAAACATCCTAACCCTTCACAGTGAACCAAACATTCTAGCAGTGAATTTAGCTATTGACTCGATGAAATGATTCCACTTGTGGTCGGATAAAGGGTAAGGCCGAGGAGGCACAATATGTTGATTTCGGGAAGACTCGCTTGGACTATGTATATAGGAGTAGGAGAGGTTGCTGGTGATGTTTGACTATTTTAAAAAGAAAATATGTTATCCTTATCATTGAAACAGCTCTTCATCCCACATTCACATGTATATTTGTTTCTACCAGCTCAATTCTAATTTTCTTTACTTTCTAACGGTCTTTATTGACAGAGCAACAGCGAGACATGTACTAACAATATTGACAAGAAAATTAATCACCGGTAAAGTGGTTCAAGTTGTTCTAACTTCTGCAGATATATGTTAAGCAAACAAAATTATTGTAAGGTGTGTTAAAATACAGAAAATAATGAATTTGTTTTGAACTGATCAATTGAAATAAAAAATAAAAGTAATAAATCTGATTGCAATCATATTTATGAGAAGAAATTTTAAAAATAGGCGTAAATGAAGAGCTTTTTCATTCTGATTCGGTTAAAAGATTGTACATATAAAATAAAAATTACGGTCAATTGCAAACAAAATAAACATTTTCAACGTAAATATTTCAGCTGAAATATTTTTAATAAAAAATACTTTATGCTACGTAATGTTGGTATTTTTCTAGCTCAGAGAAAACTGATTTCAAGTTATGTTACAAAAACTTTTCAAAAATTTAAAGCCGATGTTTATAAAAATAGAAAAAAATAAAATATTTTTCATTTCTGAGATTCTTATATAATTTTTCTTTTGTTGTTCTACACGTGGAAGAAAATACTACATTATATTGCAAAAATATTATAATATTGCGAAAACGTTTTTTAAATAATTGAGGAAAAAATGAAATACGAACAAATTTTTTAAGTCTACACTCCTATATGTCTATGCAACTTTCAAAATTTCGTTTCAAGCAAAGAAAAAATAGAAATGCATATGGCATATGGCTAGTGGCATATTGTTATCAAAAACAGTTGAGCATTTCCTATAGATTTATCTTCCACATGGTAAGAAAATAATGCCACTAAGACGCATGACGATGAATTAGAGACGGAATGAAACTGAGAAAACATTATTGAAAAAAAAAAGGATAAAAAAGAACCGGATTTAAGTAAATAGAAAAAGACAATAAGCGATTTGAATACTTCAGTTTACGACAAAGAAATCAGTCACAAGAGAAATCCAGTTTTAAGGTAAGTTACGATCATATCTAGAAATCTCTGCGGTAATATCATGAGACTTAGCAGTGATGTATCCCTACCGATATACAGTAATGGTAAGTTCCTCTCACATTATTAGAGTAAAAATTGAGTCGAACGATTCCAAGCGGAGAGGGACCAAAACGAGGCCCGGCCGAATGATAGAGTCCCGTTTGGGTGAAACAAGATCCCAACCGAGCCTAAAGCTGGATCTACAGGATCCTTTTGGCTAAGCTTACGGGCATAGAATCCCAACTTTAATTGATACTGTGTCGTCCTCGCTTTAATAGTAAATACCAAGAATAAAGTGTTCAACTGACTACAAATCATCGCTCTCTGTTATCCAGATTGCCTATGGGCAGGAAGAACACAGACGGCGCTCCGCCAATGGATAGTGCTTCGTCCAAGGAAAAAAGAGTAGCCCTGACTCGGTTTTATGCATAGTCAACGGGATATTTTTTACTCAGCTTAAGGGCTTGGAATAGCCACTTTAATTTACCTTTGTGTCTAATTCGCCATGGGCATGCGGCCTATTGAGAAGATGGTAAATACTAAAAGTAGAGTAATAATACTTACGAGCAGTGCACTAGCAGTGTACCTACTTTTTTTCAGAGGCCAGCTCTCCATATGGGAGGGTTTTTAGAATGCGACCGTCTGGTATGAGGTGGACATGGCTTATCTAAGACAATAAAAAGTGTGTACATTAATTTTTGTAGCTTAAAAATTTGCTAATCATCCCTTGCTTTATTTCGCAATAGAGTGAAAATTAATTTCAAGACTAGGTGCCAATTTGACATCATCGTTAATACAGATGTAGACAGTTTTATCGTCGGCAATAATACAGTACGATAGCTGATGATATGTGAAATAAAAAATAAATGAGAGGACTGGGTCATGAACGACAACCGCATTTATATCAAAAGACATAATTTGTCGGTTCTAGAAAAGAAAATCATCATTTCGCGTCTTCTTAAGAAACCAATATATAAAACAAACTTCTTCCAGAAAGATAACCTTTTCCTTTTAAAGTGGACATTATCATTCACTTTCGAGTTATTGAAGAAACTTTACGGGACTCATTAGTTTTAGTCTATGTGACAGTAAAGAATACTGTACGTAGAAATAAATACAGAAATAAGTTCAGCGTAGTTTTTGATATTCAGAGTCAACCCTGACAATATGGGCATAATTAATTAGATAAATTAATTTCTTGAGTAATCAACACTCACAGAAGACATCGCAGACAAGGATAATAAACGAGTTGAAAGACACGAAGAATTTCATGGAGGAACAAAAGTACTGATTAAACAAAAGAGTCTGTTAACATAGCGAGTATATTCAGAAAAAAATTGATAATAGCAAGCTGTGGAGAATAAACCATTCCCGAAAAAGACTATATATATATATATATATATAAATATTGTTACGAAAATGGGTGTCATTCGGCAGGATTCAAACCTGCAATCTCTACTAATTCTAAAATGTTATTTTCCATAAATAGGTAAATTGAATGTACTTTTAATTCATAATTGTATGATTTTTTATATATATATATATATATATATATATATATATATATTAGGGTTTATGGAAATGATTAAGTTAACAATATATAGAGATACATTTTATATAACATCATATATATATATATATATATATATGTTATAATCATTTCGACCCTAAATAACATTCATTACACGATTTGATAGGAACGATTGGATTAAATCAAACAATCGTCTAGAAATAACATAGCTCTTGAGGTTGCAGAAAAGGCCAGCATGCCAGCCCCTGTCAATGTTTTCGAGCAACTGTTCGACCTTTGCTTTTCTTATCAAGAACATGATATATATATTCATTGATGGTCGTTAGCAGATTAGCGGTAGATCTGGCGGAACGGAAGCCATATTTAATGTCAGAGAGAAGGTTGCGAGATGCGAGATACCTATCTATTACAAGATTGATAATAGCCTCAAATAACTTGCCAAAAAGAGTTAAGAGGCTAATAGAGCAATAATAAAAGGGGTCAACGGGTACTCCACACTTCTTAAGAACAGGAACTATAGAGGAGGACTTCATACAAGCAGGAAAGCAGACAAATATGAGGTAATAGTCATAAATTTAAAAAAAAAAATTGGAGCCATACCAGGGGCACAATTCTTTAGGACAATATCTCGATTACCATCAATTCCGCCAGCGTTATCGGCGTCAAGATTGGAACTTATGTTAAAGATCTGAAATAGGGTTTTATATATATATATATATATATATATATATATATATATACTTACACCCACTCACACACACACACACACACACACGCATATATATATATATATATATATATATATATATATATATATATGTACACCCACTCACACACACACACACACACACACACACGCATATATATATATATATATATATATATTATTCGACGTGTATGGCACGACTCAAAATTTCATGTGTTATGCAAATATCAGGTATATATTTCAAACTAATGATTTCATAATGCACGAAACTCAGATTTATGTCACAGACGTAGGATAGGATGCTTATATATATATATATATATATATATATATAATATGTAGTGTATCTGGGTAGCAAATAATTAATTTTCTAAACATATGCTGTTAATTATAAGAGACAATGAATGTCTATTATGTTTAATCATGAGCCGTTCTAAACATCGTATTTTGGCTTTCATTTCAGTTGAAAATAAAGACAAAAATTCTCCAACATTTGGATAAATTTTTATTAATTTGCTTCTAAGGCCATGTACATCAAATCTAAACAACCATCACTCAATAAAATCACATTTAAATCCGGACAAAACGTATTACATTGCATTTGACTGCATGTTTTTTTTTGTCATTTCGCGCTATCACGCGGTGTGACGTCATAAAACCGCATTGCAAATATGAGAACTGTGTTTATTTTTGTTGGTGACTATTGCCGTAACGAAGCGGAGTTTTATGTCAACACAAAATAAAATTGTCAGTGATGGTGGATGTTATTGTATTACAGTCTAAATAACCTCTCTGAAGATGGCTCATGTGAGCAGAAATCTTAGAAGCAAATTAATAAAAAATATCCAAATGTTGGAGAATTTTTGTCTTTATTTTCAACTGAATTAAACATAATAGACATTCATTGTCTCTTATATTTAATAGCATATGTTTAGAATATATATATATTATAATACAGCTCTGTTCATACATAGAGCACTCTTTATGAGCATCCTAATAATTATGCTAAACATATATCCCTCTCCCCATATGAATATTTATTAATTTACGTCAATATATATATATATGTGTGTGTGTGTGTGTGTGTGTGTGTGTGTGTGTGTGTGTGAGTGTATATATTCAGAAATTATAACATGGATATGTTATAATATCACTACAAATGTAGCTAATTTGTTTCGACACTTCTTGTGTCTTGTCAAGTGATATGGAAATAACCACATCACTTGACAAGACAAAAGAAGTGTCGAAACAAAATAGCTACTTTTGTCGTGATATTGTAACATATTCATGTTATAATTTCTGAATAAATATTATTAGCCCTACTTTGTATTGAGCACTTTTTAAAAATAGTGTTTCGTTGGACAAGGAATATTATTCCACCCATACTTGGGTATTACAGTGAAACCGATAAAATGCAACCGCAACTTCTACTCCAACAGTTTCTTTTCTCGCACTTCCCGACTGTGGAATTCCCTTCCACACAGACTGCTTCCCCGAGGGCTACAATCTCCAGGAGTTTAAATGTAAGGTCAATACACACCTCCTAACAAACTAACTCTCTTCCATTCTTTCAAACACTCTTCCCACCCACCCAAATATCTATCACCCCCTTTCTGACATTTCCTATATCTAACCACTCTTTCTATTTACCTTCCCCCATGTAGCCCCAAGCGCAATAGTGGCAGTGGAATGCCTTGATTGGGGTGAAATGATTATATATATATACTGCTTAGTTGAGCCTTAGTTCTATGCTAGATATTGGGTGTAGGGAGTCCAGGCGTGTCAAATGAAGACATGAGAAAAAAATCACCTGCCCTTGTCTGCTCCGGATGTGAGACCATCAAAGTGATTGAATAGATGAGAGATTGAGTGTTTCTGTTGTTCAGCACACTCTTGCAACGCCTTCAGATATCTTTGGAACCAAACTTACGAGATGATATATACTGCTTTATCCTATCAGCAAGCAACAGCATAGCATAATTTAGGACACGCTTACATTTATTTAGAGCCGAGACAAAGAATCGCTTATTGTCATTAGACATGTCAGTTGAGTAAAGCCGGAAGAAGTGATTCCTGTGAAAGCAGGAGAGAAACGTGGAGACAAACGAGATTTAATTTGAAATTTTCTCGCTGTTATGAAAGTTTAAATGACAGATTTCACACAGAAAGATACTTCAGATGCGCAGTCGTGACAGAGAGATTAAAAAATTTGTTCCAAGAGGCATTGCAAAGGAAATCAAGGTACGGGTACCAGTCTGCTCATTAATATCAGTCATACATTTTACTTGTAGGAGGTTCCTAGATAAAAGAGGATTAGAAAGAGACAGTTACTGACACCACTGCACGACCAGAGTTGCCAAGCAGACAGAAATGCATAACAATGAAATATCTGTGTTAGAAGTAAGATCTAGAAAAATAACATGGCCATTGTGAATACTGAAAAACGCATTGAGAAATCCATCACTTACGAAAGAGTATGAGTGTTTTATAAGGCCAAAGTTTAGACGTTAACAACATCAGTGTTTTACAGAAATCCAGAATCGAGCAATCAGAGGAGGTAACTATAGTGCTGAAGTTTCACATACAGCTAAGATATTCGAGGACCTTTTGTAGAGGAAATATTTCACACTGCACAAGTTAGTACAGATATCAGAGAAGTTGGTGAAAGTGTTTTTGAGGTGTTTTCTATTTGTTTTATATCTTTGATAAAGTGCCATGATGATTTACAGTTATTTCGGCAAGGAGAGGCCTAGAATAGCGGTAGCAGTTGTTCGTCAAAGGCAACATGTGTGAGATGGGAACTGGAGAAGAGTGCAGCATAATGGAGCCTCAGGAGTACCTTGCTGGGACACTCATACATGGGCGGCATGACACTACATGTACTCTGTTATTATTCAACTGTTGATCAGAGCAGCTTCTCAAGACGATAAGCAAATGTTCCTTACCAGTATACACACACATCAAACCCGTAACGGCATCACTAATAAAACCTGAATTTAGATGGAGGAAAGAAACCAGGAATACCTTCCTAGGCGAAAATGGTCATATATATATATATATATATATATATATATATATATATATATATATATATATATATATATATATATATATATATATATATCATCCACATAAAAACTTGTTTCGTTGTATCACAGCTCATCAGTGTGGTTAGATATCTACTTGCTTCTGTCCGGGATTGAAACTCGACAGATTTGCTGTCAGTCGGAGTTTCTACTACCTAAGCCATACGCGCATAAATTGAGATAGTAGAAATTTTAGCGTGTATGCTTACGCCAGTCACCGGAAGAACTCAATTAACTGCTAAAGAGTAATGCGCAAATCGGAGAAGTGTAACAGTTTTTACGTCAATCCTCATTGATTGACTTAGAAAATAGATTGGACATACACTGGAAGAGTTGAATGTACTAGAAGTCCCCCCGACGAAACCATACACCCGAGCATTAGGTTATCTCTCTCTGAGTAACTAAAATTGCACACACACTTACGTGCATCACATACACAATTACTCACTTTTAATACCTACTATCTTTTGCATGCATGTGTTTCTCTCTTGTTATATATATATATATATATATATATATATATATATATATATACAATATCGCCTTGTTGATATGCATCCCTGTTCCATACACCCATATATGATTATATGGATAAGGATTTATGCATTTTTTTCAGAATGTAAGCAGCAGGACCACCCAAGAATTCTATTTCCAAAGATACCATATAATATCTTATCAAATCTTGCAAGTCGACGTTCACTCTTCCGGCAAGCAAATAACAGCAGCGATACTTGATAAAAAACTTTCTTTCAGGAAAGGAATTTCTTCCTTTGTTCTTTGTATGTTTGATTCTTTTTCCTTCGCTCTCTTTCGAAGGCACCCTAATTGGCAACTCCGGGTACTTGTGAAATGGGTTAATTAAAATAGGAGGAAAAGTAAATAAGGACTGAATGTGTGGAAAGGATAAAGAAGAAGAGGAGGATGAAATAAAAAATAAAGAAAGAGACACAGGGGGAAAGATAAAGGATAAAAAAGAACAAGAAAAATAGAAAGGTACACAATAAAAATAAAATAAAATAAGGAAAGAAAAAAGTAAAAGTTAATAATAAGAAATATGAAAGAAGGGAAACCGTGGAACAAAAATTATAAGATAATGATTGTAAGAAGAAAGGAGAAATTAAAATTACAAATAATCATAGAAAGTATGAAAAATGAAACAAAATGAAAGAAATACAGTACATAAAAAAGAAAAAAATAAGAGAAAAGGCAATAAGAAAAAAGAAAAAAGTAAAGAAAGAAAGATAATGACACAAAAGAAAGAAGGAAAAGAAAGAAAGAAAGAAAGAAAGAAAGAAAGAAAAAAGAAAGATAATGACGCAAAAGAAAGAAAGAAAGGAAGAAATTGATAAGGGCGAAACTTAAGAAGAAACTATATAAGTAGGAAAATATAGAGAATTAGAATATGTCACGTAGTTGAGAAATGAATAAAGTGAATAAAAATGACATGCAAAGGAAGAATGAGAGATAAAAGAAAATAGGAAATAGAAAAGAATATAAAAGAAAAGAAGGAAAAAAATGAGAGCAAACTAAAAGAAAAAAAAGACGAAACGAAAGAAAGAGAGAATGAATAAAAAAGAAAAATATAGAAGAAAAAAGAAAGAATATTATTGAAACGACAGAAAGAAAAAAAGAAAGAAGAAATGGAAAAGTGTACTTTAATAACAAATAAACTATAGATTGTAGAAATAAAAAAATTAAATAAATAAAAGTTAACAAATGAATGAGTAAAGTGAAACAAAAATAATATAAAAAGAAAGAAAGAATGAAAGAAAGAAACGAAGAAGAAAAATTATTGGAAATCAAAAAACAAATTAAAAAATTAAAAATACAATTTGTTATAAAAGAGGAATAGAACAAATAAAAAATATAAAAAAGGTTAACATTTAGTCAGTCAGTTAAGTGTCATACGTGATACACGCTTGAGCGATCATGTCTGGAAAGAGACATGACTAACTGGGCAGAAGATTATCCTGCAGTAGGTTGCCATTGCTTTCTGCGGTAGACTGGTTGCCGACCAAGGCTATAGAACCCAATCTGTCCTGCTATTTAACCCATAACTGGAAGGAAGAGACGGATTAATACCGTTCTCAACAAGGGTATTTGCGCGTAACATTTAGTACAAAAAACTTACAATAATGAAGGAAATTAAATTGCGTGGAATAAAATAAAAAAATTATAAACAGTGCAAGTAATACGGCACTGAAAGATAGAAGAAAAAGTAATGAACGAAAATAATTTGGACGCCAAAACAAATAATATTTAGTATCGTGAATAAGGAAAATAGAGAATAAGAACGTTAGAAAAGAAGGTGAATAATGAAGACGTAGAATAGAGAATATGGATAATAGAAACGAGAAGAAAGGAGAATAAAGAGAATAGACATTAAGGAAAATGGAGAATAAGGAGAATAGAGAATTGAGAGAATAGAGAATAATGAGATTAGAAAATGAGAATAACAGAGAAAAGGGAGAATAAAGAATTAAAAGATTAGAGAATAAGGGGAATGGAGAAGAGAGAAAATAAAGAAAATAGGAAAATAGAGAAGAGGGTAAATAGTGAATGAGGAGGATTGAGAAAAATGAGAATGGAGAATAGGAAGAATAGATAATAAAGAATATAGAGAAATAAGAGAATACAGAATAAAGAGAATAGAGAATAAGGAGAGTTGAGTAGAGAGAGAATAGACAATAAGAAAATTAGAGAAAAGAGAGAATGGAGAAGACGGTGAATAGAGAATAAGGAGAATAGAGAATAGGTAAAATAGAGAATTAAGAGATTAGAGAATAAGGAGAATAGAGAAGTAAGAGAATAGAGAAAAAAAAGAATAAATAGAATGGAGAAGCGGGAGAATAGAGAATACGAACAATAAAGTATAAGTAGAATAGAGAAAAAAGAGAATAGAGAATAGGGAGAATAGAGAATAAGAAGAATAGAGAATACAGAGAATAGAGAACAGGGAGAATAGACAAGAAGGAGAATAAAAAATAAAGAGAATAGAGAATAAGGAAAATACAGAATAAGGAGAATAGAGAATAAGGAGATCAGTGAATAAAGAGAATAGGGGGATTAGAGAATAAGAAGAATAGTGAATAAGGAGAATGGAGAAAAGAGAGAATAGAGAAGGAAGAAATTAGAAAATTAGACAGAAAATAGAGAATAGGGAGAATAGGGAATAAAGACATTAGAGAATAAGGAGAATAGAGAAAAAAGAGAATAAGGAATAAAATCTTAGAGAATAAATAGAATGGAGAAGAAGGAGAATAGAGAATAGGGAGAATATAGAATAAGAAGAATAGAGAATAAGGAGAATAGTGAATAAGGAAAATGAAGAATAGAGAGAATAGCGAATAAGGAGAATAGAGAATAATGACAATGGAGAATAAGGGGAATATAGAAAAAAAGAAAATAGAGAATAAGGAGAATATTTAATAAGGAGAATGAAGAATAAGTAGAATGGAAAATAGAGAAAACGGAGATTAGAAAAAAAATAAACCTAAAAAAGAATAGCTAGGTGAAGAGAAGAAAGGAAATGTGAAAAAATGACAAAAAGCAAAACTTGTTTACACCATATGAGACCTAAAAATATTAATTTTCCAGAATACCCTAGATGAAGCACAGGCATTATTCATCTTCGAGTAATTTTACCTTTTCGTCTTATATTCGTTGATTTTTCCCTGACAATCAGCAAACACAGTAGTTTTATTTTGTCCCAATTTTTTCATGAAGAATTTTCATTAGCATTAATTGTAGAATATTTTATTTTTAATCATATTATTGTAATTGTATCATAACGCGGGAGATGTATTTTTTTTACTGCCATTAATTAGGCAAAAGAGAGGCAAAAGAGAGGCAAAAGAGAGGCAAAAGAGAGGAGAAAAAGTCTTTAAGACAATATAAACTAGCATACAGTTTCTTGGTCAATATGATCAGTGCCTTAACGCTTTGGTCTGGGTATCTGGACAATTGAAGCTTATTTATATATCTACTTTTTTCTCAATAACTGTTCTCCACGCCACATCGTTTTTTTTGTGTGGTTTTTATTTACCTAAACTTTCTACTATGTCATGCAGGTGGGTTTTTTATGTGAATGCCCCATACTCATGCATATGGGATAAGAACAAAAATTACCTATTTTACATAATTAATGTGGGACTGGTTTTAAAGTAAGAAGAAAAATACTAGCATAGGGTTAATATCCGCAAGACCAAGCATCTAAAATGGTATGAACTGATACTTTGCTTTGCTTCCAGCCTGGATGCTTTTAAATTAATTTGTCAAACTCAAAATTAACAGAAGTTAAGAGAAGATGATTTGAAGAGCAGAATGAAGAAGAAATATAGAAGAAAAGCGATGCATGAGAATTTAACCAATATAAGAAAAAAAAAGTAACTTATCAAGACAATAAAATTAAGTATTTATTCTTTTGTTCGTGTCAATTCAGTACATCTACAACTAAGACTTTTGTATTTTTTCTAGTTCAAACTATTGTTTGTCTTTCTCGGATTTCTTGTTCTGCAATCTATTTACCCAAGCAGGTTAGAAAGTTTTCTAAATGTCTCCCTCATATGATTCCCTTGAACGAGTATTGCGAGCAGAAAATGTTGAAATCTCATCGTGTTTTTTAGATGTTTCGTTCATGGTATTAGCAGCATCTCTCTCTAGAATGACAGCTTCTATTGTGTTAAGTCTCTAATCCATAAGTGAGAAAATCATCTAACATTTACCATTATTTAAGAGAAGCTTAGCTATTCAGTAGGATCATCTAGGCATGGTGCAACAGTTAGACAGCTTCTCTGATTAATTACGACTGATTAGTGAATTCGATTCTCAATGGATCTACCAAACTTTCGAACTTTTTGATATAGCACATTTTTTTGTGTAACATTTTCTATCATAATACTTTAAGTTTTGGAAATTATCTTCCTCTAATCCAAAGAGACTTTGGTTTCCTCTATTAGATTTTCTATCCTCTTTTTTAAAAAACGTGCTAGAGAGTTCTGCTTGATTGATATAGAGGATTCCAGTTGGTAGATTCCTGCTAAAACCAATACGTCCTGTCTTCTTAGGCTGACTCATTTTTGTTATCTCATTTTTTTCGCTTTTCTAGATTCAAAAGGTAACTACAGAACAAAAATGATATATTAATAACTCTTTTTATAATTAAATTTGAAGAAGAAAGGGTGTGAACCCATTATTTCTTTTAGGAAAATATCAGAGACAAGACTACTGATGAAGCGTCAGCTGAGGAAAAAAAATTGATGACAAATCATTACCAAACATCAGTATCAGTAGCAACATATCCGTCAAAATATTATTTCTTTACTGGGTTATCCATCATGTTCATGTCCCGGGATCTACTCGAGTTGGATGGTTACAGAGTCGTCATTAGCGAAACTTGTTGCTGAGTATTGGGGTGTCTGACAACATTTCATTCCCTTTGAAATTGCTCCAATTTTGGACGTGAAAATGATGTTCACAACTACCGTAGAGTCGGGTAGATAAGTTCTGGGGATGAATGACACTGACTTTCTTTTGAGCTCTCTTTGATTTGATTTTGATGTTTTTGAAAAGTGTGGTTTTTTCATCGATTGCTCTTCTTCAATAGGTTCATTCTACAGGTTTTGTATCCACATTGACAGGGTTGATTTCTATCCTCAGCATGGTGTTTTTAAGCTCAACATTGAATCGTGTGACTCCACGTGGTCCCTTCTCAAATGCGAGCCCCAAAGATGTTAACTTGTTTGACTAGGCAGATAACTGGTATTCAAACAAGGTGTACGGCCCACCAAAATCGGTGGAGAGTTATGAGAGTGTTTAAACTTTTCTTGGAGTAACAGAATAAGAGATAGCGGTTACAAATATAGGTTGAGAAGATAACGGTTAAACCTATACATGAGAAGGATAAGATTAATATTACCCACCCCCAGAGACAAAAATAACCATGGAATGTAACCAATCCCAGAAAACGAATGATTTTAACCTCTTCAAAATTCCACATTTTTAGTCATAAAAACTGATCATAAAAATATTATTTCTGGGAGCGTTTAATTTATTAGGTTTTCTCAAGTATGCACGTGGGTAGATGAAATAAATGGTATTTAAAATAAACGGAACGTCTACTGAATTACAGAAATTCTCTGACAATAACTTTTGAAGTAGTAAAAATGTTTTAAAAAATGGTTAACTCTCTTTTCATTCTGAAAATGTAGACTATTAATCGAATTCTATTCTTTCTCAGCAAAGTGTTTCTGCTAATTCATTCTAATGCATTCTATAGTAAACTAATAGCGGAGAAAATCTCCTACCCAATGAGGAGTAGAGGATTAAGACGAGCATAAAAATGTCGACAAAATTAAAACACAAATCCAAAATTATTTACGCACACTTATTAAACCATTTAGATTAAAAGAAGGCAAATAGGATTCATAATTCAATCCATTCATTAAATATGAATATGGTCTGACATGTGTTACATCAACTTGATTAATCATATTTCAAATGTAACAAAAGAACAATACAAACAGATTTTTTTATGGAAACTCTACTTGCCTTTACTATGATGCCAATGATTTTATTCATTCCAGCTTATTCATTTTCACGTGCCATGTTACTTCAGGTCACGGTCGAATTTTTTTCCACAACCCCCGGTTTTTTGTTATTTATGTCCCATTACCGTTCATCTATATTCTTGTTCTGCTAGCCAATTTTCTTGTCAGGTATTGTTTTCTTTTTTTGGCTTTCATATGACTGCAGTATACCCTGTGTGTGTTACCTTCTTCAAACACTCTTTCCTCATGATATGTTTCAGATATATGGAATATAATGGAATCAAATATGATTTATAATACAAAAGAACGATAGAATAAGGAACAAATAGGAAAAATTTTATAAATTCATTTTACATTTAAATACTTTTTTTTATATAAATGTGTTATGGAAATTGAAAGAGAATTATTGAATGAAAAGGAAAGTTAGGGTACTTTCTCAATCACTATAATCTCAACCTCTTCGACCTTAGGATTAACCGTTCTTGCATAAACTAATACAAAACAAACACAGTAACTTTATACCTTGAGTGGCTCTTAGGCCTTGATTAGGATGGATCTAGCTATAAAAAAAGCTTGTTTCAGTAACTTTTTTTTACAAATCATATTGCGTAGACCCTTTTATTGAATGTCGTGTATTTTTCATCTGCACTTTGATACGTAAGAAGAGGTCGGGAACTACAACTCCATGTACCCGATTACAAGAAGCGTATGGATTTCACTTACAATGGTGTTCTTTGAAATGAATATCACGATTTCATATCACGTCATGACTTTCAACTTTACTTTTACAGCTTGCATTAGAAATTGTTGTTGTGTTTATCATTATTATTATTATTGTTACTATTAATATTATTCCTCTTTTACGTATTTTTTTCCACAGAATTGGCTTTGCTTTTAACACACAGTATTCCTCGCTGTAGTAAACAAATTTATTTTTGACATACGGCATTGCTGAGGTCACAGTGCATTATTTATCATTTTATGTTGAGTGCTATTTTCACAAAAATCTTTATCTATTCTTCCAATAAGATTTTTTTCTAAATATTAGTTTATCATAATATTTTGTATTAGCAAATTCATTTTGATAACCTTTACAAAATAAATGAATGGAGTATAGCTAATGATAGCATTAGTAATTGCATATTTTTTAAACGGCTTTGCAAATTTGCAAAAAAATACTGGTCAGCAATAGGATGAATCAAGTGATAGCAAGCCTCTATCAAAACCACGGTATTCCTCTAAGAATTTCGATTATAAGGTTCTATTATTATTGCTATGATTGTTTTTGATGTTCACTGCATCTAGTAACTTGCATGTGCGTTTGGCATCAGTTCAAGTGCTCAAGTGACTAACGTAAACGCTTTTATGCAAGCTTAATTAGTTTATTGTATGTGCTTTGTTCCTTCAAACTGCGGACGATCTCTATATTTTTTTGTTTTTGTAGTATTTTATAATTTTTTTATCTTAGTTTTCTCCCCTAATCTTGTCCCGCTCTCAAATTACTCAAAATTGCTAGGGAGGTTTTGCGCGTTTTTCTCCCTCTTGGATTTCAAATTAGTAAAATTTGTCTTTTTGCCTAATCTTCCAATCACGGTTGTGCCAACTACTTGCATAATATACCCAGGTAGGTTATATGATGCCGTCTTCTTGCCTTCAGTATGTTATGTAGGTGTTCAAATTTCTAAGTCCACTTTCCAAATTATTTGACCATGCAATGTGAAATTTCTTAGGCTAATTATGAGTGTCCTTTTTGTTTCCATTGTCTCTAAAAACATCTTTGTTATTCAGATGTTTAATCCATGTTATAGCCAGTATTCTAATGCAGAAACACATTTTTGTTGCCTCAAGTTTCTTCTCCATTTCTAATAAAATTATTCAGTATCAATTTCTATATGAGAGGAATAGTATTACATAAGAACTCAGTACTCTTAAGTACACGTTTGTATTAACGCTAAAGTGTAATGTACAATATATTGATTTGGCTTTTAGGTATGGTTTGTATTCTATTTGGTCGGCCTACACACATTAGAGAGCGTATGCAGATATTAACACTAATCCATGTAAAAAATCAGTATACTAAATTTTGCGTACATTGAAATACTAGGTTGGCCAGAAAGTTCTGACTCACTTACGGAGCTAAAAGAATACAAAAAATATTGATCTTACCTGGGAATTTTCAAGGAGACTACGTTTCGACTTTGTTCCGAAAAACGCGAAAAATTTTGTGTAGTGATACTATGAATTTATAAACCATTGTAACAAATATTATAATATATATATATATATATATATATATATATGTGTGTGTGTGTGTGTGTGTGTGTGTGTGTGTGTATGTGTGTGTGTGTGTGTTTCAATACAATGTGTTATGCGTTTGACTGTTGCTTATTCTTAAAATAACTGGCACTTATTACTATTTAAAAAATAACCAAATCATAAATTAGCAAATATTTCATGTTTTTGCGAGAATTTCATCACATGTGTATTAGAAATATTACATTACTTAGTCTCTGTTGCAGAGTCTCTGATCAAAACGAAAATGGTGGCCCCCATGAAAAATGGATCCCAGCGTATTTATTCTCATTTTTTCCAGTAACTTGCAATTATAATTTCGCCTTTTTCACAAACAGAAACAGATCAACCAGACAATAAGACAATGACAATGGGCCAGTGAATGTGTCAGTTATTAGTGAAATAGAGATGAGAAATTTATATTAACTACAGATTATATAGAAATCAAGTGAATTACACACACAAAGATAAATATATATTTAAATAGATATTGTGTTTTATAATCAAACAGTATATATATTTATTTCTACCAGCCTGATTATTTACGATAAACTTTTGTTACGTAAATGTGTGTCATTCGGCATTTTGTAACAAAAAATTACCGTAAATAATCAGGCCAGTAGAAATAAATATATAGACTGTTTGATTCTAAAATAGAATATCTACTTAAATACAAGTATCAATCAAAAATAATGTTCAAACAAATAATTTCAAATTGTCGGTTGTTTATAACCAATTTCGTTAATTTTCGTTAATATATATATATATATATATGTGTGTGTGTGTGTGTGTGTGTGTGTGTGTGTGTGTGTGTGTGTGTGTGTGTTATAAATTATAGTTCTGAACATGTACAAATTATTATCCACTACAAAGTAGTACATTTTGTATTGACATTAAAATGACAATGACTCTGTCTCATCAGGTAGTGTGGAAAGGAATGGAAAGCCTCTTTTCTTATATTTGGAGAGCTGTGTTTGGTATGTAGGTGGGGTTTGGTACAAGGAACTAAGTCTTGTAAATTGTTCGTTAGAATTCTGACTGAAAAGAGAGAATGGGTCGGGGATAGAGTTGATTAATGAACGTGTCTATAATTTTGTAGACAGATTTAATATTAAAAGAAAAGGTATAAACATTTATAGCTTAATCCTGGATTCTTCGGGTTTAATAAAAGGGGAAAATAAGAAAATGTATATATGTTGGGGACAAGTAGGATGAGATGCGATGAAGTGGAAAATGGTAGTAACCATTTAGTGGACCTATATTTATTATTGAATTGTACGACTACACAATATTTTTGTATTTAAACTTTATTTAACGTTAATTTGAAATTTAGGAAATCACTTTTTTCCATAAAACTTTAAATTAGAAAATAGTTTGTGGTATGGAATAGGTAAAATTTGATGTAAGAGTGTTGTTAATACTATAAAAGTTTATCGTTTCTAGGGACCCTAACATTGGCTTTTGTAGTTTTTTAGCATAATTGTAAAGTTAGTTCTTTAATGTGTTTGCAGTTACAGTGGTTTCATGTCCCTGGTTTAATGGTATGTTGCTATTCATGTATTTAATGATTTCAATTTTTTCTTGAAGACAAAGGTAACATGGTTCTTGTCTTGATTTAGATGTTCTGGCTTGTTTGAGGATTTTCCATTTAACTTTAGGTGTTTTATTTTCATTTTTTAACTTCCAAAAATATTTGGAGAGTGACGTCATATTTTGTTTGTCCTTGTTATTGAAGGACGAGATGTGATTGTAAAAGCGCTTTTTAAATATGTTCATTGGGTTTCCAATATAAATTTTAGCATCCTTGGGTTCTCCATGGATGAAATGGAACATATATATATACAAGGAATTTCATTAAACATTTATCATATATGGGGCATTGGTTTGGGTTTCTAAAGTTACAAAGGTTATTATTGTCAGGTAGACTGGTATGAGTGTTGAAGTTATTTTTGTTGTATCTTTATAATATTTTATTGTTATGTAATTTAATTAGTCTTTCTAAATTGTTGGAGCAGCTATAGCTTAGTTTGATTGTATTTCTATGGAAGATTTTGCTTAGATGGTTATTTTGTGGAAATTTTTATCTATTAGTTTAAGAAATTTATATCCCAGTTTAAAATTAACTGATTAAATGGATTATTATGCCATATGATTTTCCTGTTTTTGTTTTTCCTTTTGGGGCTCCTGAATTTTTCCACCAAGTTAATTTTGGAGGATTGGTAGTCAATGTCTTTAAGAATTTTGTCGTAAATTGTTTTGTGCTTATCGACTATTTCTTTATTTGAGAAGTGTGTGTTAATGCGGAGTGCAACTGAAGATGGAATATGTTTGATAACAGATGGTGGGTGATTAGAGTTTGGGTTTATATAGATTGGGTTAGCATTATTTTTAATGTAAGGTTGGAAAGTGTTAAAGACTAGGTCTAATGTTATGTCCAGGGAGTTAACTTGTTTTATATTAGGGTTAATTACTTCGCTAAGACCGAAAGATTTAAAGATTTTATGAATTAATTTTCTATCAACCTTACCTCCAGTAGATTTAATTACTATCTTGAGTCCCTCATCGTTACAGAGTCATATATTGTTAATGTCAATTTTTTTATACACCGTGAGGTTGTACAAGAGGATGTTTGATAACGGATGGGGGGGTGATTAGAGTTTGGGTTTATATAGATTGGGTTAGCATTATTTTTAATGTAAGGTTGGAAAGTGTTAAAGACTAGGTCTAATGTTATGTCCAGGGAGTTAACTTGTTTTATATTAGGGTTAATTACTTCGCTAAGACCGAAAGATTTAAAGATTTTATGAATTAATTTTCTATCAACCTTACCTCCAGTAGATTTAATTACTATCTTGAGTCCCTCATCGTTACAGAGTCATATATTGTTAATGTCAATTTTTTTATACACCGTACAATTTTTTTATACACCGTATATGTACAAGAGGAATAATCCAACTAGATCCAAAGATTCTGCAGAATCCAGGTCTCCCATATATAAATCAAAATTATCCGTTGAATTTTTGTCCACTGTTCGTTGTTGTGGATGAGAACTGATTTTCTACAGTTCAAAATTATTTTGATTTCATCCTTTAATATGTCTGAATAGAATTTCGCGAATTCCAGGGTAAGATTGAAAAGGCTCTCAGATACCGATGGGTAAAAGTTCACGATGTGAAATTGTAGGAAAGTGGCATTTTTCTTTCAATGAGGACTCCAACTAAGGCAGGTATTATAGATGCACTCATGGGATACTTCTTTGAGATTGCCACTTCATAATCCTTGTATTTTGATTGTATTTTTGAAAATCTTTAATACTACATTAACGTCTACACGAATTGTCATATTATAAGAATGGACATTCTGTTTTTGTAAAGTTTGATCCCTGGGTCTGAGCGAATAAATTTATTATGTATCGTTAAATATTATAAAACGTTCTTTCCTTTTGCTAAGTATTGTTATATTTCCTGTGTATGTAAACCGGTTTATTATTATGTCATTTTCATCATAAGTCGATTTCTGATATGATCACACTACCTGCGGAAAGACTTAAGGCAGCTCATGGTGTGTTGTTATGGCTAAAGTTCAGGTTTTTTATTGTTCCATAACATCCCTAAGTTTACATAGACACAATTCTCCTTATTGTGTGGGCTGTACTTAATAAGACAATATTTTATTTATCTCTTAAGCTGGGATTTCCAGGGATTCTTTCAAATTGTTGTTTTGTTATTTTTTTTTTTACCATTTTAAGTGGACCTACTATCACTGGTACTATTCTTGTTTTCAATTTCCTCATTATTATCTATATAAATTTCCAGGTTTTTATATTTTGATTGTTTTTCAAATTCCTTCCTTCCTTCCTATGTTACAATCGGATGACCAGCCATATCTATTAGTAGGTAATTTTTTTTTTGCTTTTTGACCACTATTATTACTATTATTATTTTTATTGCTGTTTTTATTTTTGTTATTATTAAAGCGACTAAAATCTTTCAGCAAGTAAGCTTTATTGAGATATTAAACTCCTGAAAAATAATACATAATGATCAGCCATTTTTTAATTTTGATATTTTTTTTGTTTAGTAGGTAAACATGGCGACATCGCAAAAATACAAAATATAAATTATATAATTATTTTAATTACTGGAATCTTTTTAATATCTAAACAAAACATTATGAAATTCTTCACCGTTTTTGAGCAAATTCTTTAATCATCAGCAAGTAAACTATATTTAGTTCTTTATCATTCTTTTCCAGGCTTCTCAAAATACGACAAAGATAAACTTTTCTAATTTCATAGTCGACCCATTAAACCAGAAGGGTGAACATTGGAACATGGAAAATGTTATTTTATTTCCCGCATAAATTTACAACAGAGCCGACAATCTGTAAACTCTATGAAATGTTATTCCTGAAAAAAATAAATAAACACTATGGTCTCTAACTTGATACATAGATTATCATCAGAAAATTAATTGTACCATTAACCAACTTATTCTCATATCGAAAGAGTAAACTAAGTGCAGAGTTCCTTTGCTTTCCATTCAAACCAATAATGCCAATGAGTGGGCCAAATAAATATTTGTGTTCAGACACTTATTTTTGAATTGAGAACATACCAGAAACATCAAATAAGATGTGGTAGCATTGTTCAATACATGTACGAATGGAAGACTTATAAATGTACAAGATATATTCTGAATGTTTACGTTCGGGAATGATGATTGAATATCATATTTGTTTGATAACTGCTTCTCAGGAACTCATTTTCGTTTTGTTTGATTTTGTGTCGCTGTAAATGTTGGCTGTCGTTTTTGTTTGCTTTATGTAAAACCTATTTTCTTTCACAGGTTTCTTAAGAACAGTAATACAAAATTACTTCTCCATTTGTTTCTAGTTTGTATTGTTGTGCATTTTCTATTTTCACATCGATATCTAACATAATCTATCCATAGTGTTACGTTTATTATTCTTTCTTTTTCCTTAACGAGATTTTAAGAACAACTGATTGAACAACACCAATAAAACCTCCCCCTATTCATCTTGAGCTTCTTGATAAAGTAGAATCAGCTATATTATTGATTCCGATCGGGTGGCTCGAATTAAATCAATTTTCTACTGCAGTAAGTTTGCGACTGTGAGTTTTAAGAAATAGCTTCATGGTAATTGTTCAGATAAGCGCTTAGCTATCCTACCTAGACTTTACAAATTTACTGAAATGTGCTTCTACAGTAGGATGCTGCGGTTATTATGGATCGAGCATGTGAGCAATGATAAAATTTTGGAAAGAATGGAAACAAAAAGGAAATTAATACTGAACATCAGGAAGAGACAGCTAAAGATCCTGGAACATGCAACGAAAAAGAAAGGCTTCGAGAACCTGATACTAACAGGCCAGATAGAATGAAAAAGAGACAGGGGAAAGCAGCGGCTAACATATTTGAATGGCCTGAGCAGAACGGGAGTTGCGTGGTGTAACAGAA
Organism: Ascarosepion bandense; assembly: GCA_037127315.1. Classification (NCBI taxonomy): domain Eukaryota; kingdom Metazoa; phylum Mollusca; class Cephalopoda; order Sepiida; family Sepiidae; genus Ascarosepion; species Ascarosepion bandense. Next base: position 471,115 of record JBBBDQ010000474.1, on the reverse strand, counting down.
GAAAGCTTGCTAAGAGCCACCAGGGATATGACAACGTGGAAAGACATGATCGCCTACATCCTGAAAGAAAAAGCACATAGAAGAAGAAGATGACTAGACTGGGATCAAGATCTTCTCAATTTACAGTAAAGCTGAATAGATGTAGGCGTAAATTCTAGTTTAAAAGTTTGTTTTCCCGCACTTCTCTTTTGTGAAGATCCCTTCCGGCTCCAAGCTTTTCAGTCAACATTATTCTGAAGAAAATAAATGCAATGTCAGTCTTTATCTACTGTCCTCATCCTTTCTCTTTCCTCTTTTTGCTCATTATTAAAGTTTCTGTTTCTAATTATTCGTTACACTGTAGCCCCGTGTGTCTAAGAGCCTTTATATTACATTTCAATTGATAGAGCCTTTGTTATAGACATGTCTTATTTCATCTACATACTATTTTGCTGTTACTCTGTTTTCTTTCAGTTGATATCACTCTTGTTGAAGCTTATATGACTTTTCAGTTTATAGCTTTTACCATCAATGTGACAGCACCATAGTTTGGAGTCATGTTTCATTTCGATTGCCATCTCTCTGTTGAGAGCCGTGTTTTATTTCAGTTTTCAGATCTCATGGTGAGACCATATTTTGTAACAGATGACAAAATATCTGATTAGTTTTCTAACTTTCTTTTAATTTGGCTGTTTTCTTGTTTGAAAAATGCTGCCTTATAATTGGCAGCTCTCTTAAAAGTCTCGTGTTACCTTTCATTTGACACGACTATGGACGAAGCCATGTATCCTTTCGTATAAGCACGTCTAGGAAAATGCTGAGATCTGTAAACGTATTCCTTAAATAAAAAAATAAATAATAAGCATTTTAGTTTTAGTTTTTCTGTGTTTGACTTTAGAAATAAACATGGTAATATCATTATTTTAAATATTCTATTAGTGGATACTCATATTTAAATAGACGCGCTGTATCTTTATTAAACGCTGTATTCATTTATTTTAGTCTGAATATTCAAGAAATCTTATTTAAGAATAATATTCATTCTTCGACAAGATTCGAACCTACGTTACTTTTGGCAGAAGAAAAACATTGTTACATCCGATATGCTTATACAATTTTTGAAGAGACAGAATATACCGATATAATAAATAGAAGATTTCGTATATTTTTCAACTTGAGTGATTCGATAATTATGCCCCCTAGTGTATTCCAGGAGGCACAGTGGATATCTGAGCAGAAACAGAAATCGGAGAGCTGCATTCGAATTCCACTTGAATTCGTTGCATCGATTTACGCGAAAATACCATTTGGAAAGGTATTAAAACATCATTTCACCCTCCAGCTATGGGTTAAATAACAGGACAGATTGGGTTATATAGACTTGTTAGGCAACCAGTTGACCGCAGAAACCAATGGCAACTAAATGATTGAAAATTTCCTGCCCAGTCAGTCATGGTTGGGCGATCATATCTCTTTCGAGGCATGGTCTCCCAATCGGGTATAACGTGTGGCACTTAACTGATTGAGGTCATGTCAAACCTAGAGCGAAACTCATACATGTGATCGATAACTGAAGATGCATGAAAATGGCCATCTTTTTTGCCGCGTCAGAGTATATCAGATTCCTTCTGCCATATTTTATATTTACATTTAATCAAATATAGAGTTTTGCTGGTATATCTGAGTTAGAGCTGCCAAGTACTCATTTCCAGCCTTGAGAGTAGTAAAAATCGGTTACGTTTCATCTTTGTAGATAATTTAATATTTTACTTTTGACTCAGGACCCATAAACGCAACGTTGCCATTCTATTGCTACTTCCATAGAAAATGTTCAAAATAAGGTTATATTCTTTGATGGCCACAGCTCAAACCTTTACAGTAAAAAAAACCTCCTGCCTCCATCCACAGAACTGAATTGACCATATTTCCTACTTATTCCTCTGGTAAGTAGGGTGTTTCACCGTGAAAGCTTCTTCCCTAGAACCGTTATTTCGTGGAGCAAACACTCGAGCGATTGCTTCAGAACACTGAAATCTTAACCTCATCAAATCTACGGTCAATATATATTTACCCGATACATTCTTGTAATATTCACTGTCTACTATTTTTCTTCAAGGGTCATAGCGCTTATCTCAGTAGCACTTTAACTTGAATGGCTCTTTGATATTCTCTTGTTTAAAAAAAATTATCCGGAAGAAAAAGTTAATTCATTAAAAAAAATCAAGCAAGACAATAACAGCACTATAGCACAAGAGGCCTCAACGCAAAAAAAATCTGTAAGAGTACATCCGTTCATTATGAGGGAAGACAAAAATATTTAGGTTTTTTTCGATAATCATGAGCTTGTTTTTGCGATATTGAATGCTACAGACCTAATTTTCTATATTTGAGCCATTACAGTGAGCCGAAAGGCGAAATCACCTGTAACGCTCATCCAGATTTTTGGAGATGCACTCCTATGTGTTAAGATTAGACTTGGAGATAAAATACCGTCATTTGATCTCGGGCGATCTAAGTGGATAGAACTGCTTCTAAAACGAAGCGAGTTACAAAAAATAGAAAATAAAAACTATAATAAAAAATGCCCATCATTTATCCCAGGTAGAATATAGCCAATTAGTCTTGGCGTAGGATGTCTTTCGAAAAAAAACTAAATAAAAAATGCATGCTGAAATGTGCGCTGAATTTAATAATGAATATGAAGGATGTGGGAAATGTTTTCGCGTCGTTCATATCTCATCGCGAATGTTGCCATCAGCAAAACTCAGAGAAAATATGTCATAACCCAGAAATGAAAGTTTTAATCAATTTCATTCCTGCCGCAAGGTACGGGCGTGATTTAATGCAAAAGCACTACCATACAGATTGGTTCAGCTCGAGAGTAAATAGGAATAAAGGGGAAAACATAGATAGATAGATAGATAGATAGATAGATAGATAGATAGATAGATAGTGTTATTCATAATTGTTTCCATTTTATATTTTTAACTTTTTTACACTTGATTTAAAATTTGTCGATTGAACAGTACAGTAGGGTCAGTTGGGCACCCTTCGAAAGGAAAAGTACATCCTGACACAATTGACACTGCCAGAAATTTAGAAACGACGAACTGTAATGTTTAGATTTCGCAGCGGAATCTCAAATACAAACAATTAGATGTGTCTGGTTGTCAATCTGAGGACAGTTTAAGAAATTGGGAATGGGTTTGGTGCTTATGAAAGTGTTTGGCGTTATCACTAGTGATGGTGACGCTATGTCTCCATTTATCTGGCAACATAGCCGCAAACATTAAACGAAGGCCTACATTTAAGTAGTACTGCTACTCTGGGTCGTGAGTGACTGATGCAAGATACTCTGTCTGACAACAAAACTCTGCACTATGCAGTACACACTGTAGTACAGAGATTTTCTGCAACCACATTTGCTTTTACATCTGTTCCCCTAACTCCACAGACTGTAGCCCACTTGATTATTATGTGTGAGGTACAGTTGAGCAAAAATACTTGAAGCACCAAAGATAAACTGAAGGCAGGTATTATAGCAACATTCACCAACATAAACAAGGAGAACATCCAGAAGAGTTGCAGGGGATTCCAAATCGTCCAATGACAATTTTATTGAATAAATTTACTCTTTAGCATTTCAAGATATTTTTGCGTAATTTTGGTAAATATATCTGTCGAAAATGAGATGTAAGTTTTTTTTTTCATTTTTGCGTTAGTTAGACGAAAATTCATCCAGAGCTAGATATGCGAAGGGAATACTTATATGTGTTTTATTTAAAAGAACACCGGATTGAAATAAAAAAACAAAATATTTTTACAAATATATATAGTCTTAATGTAAAGATTAGTCAGAGCAAGATGACCTCTGATAGATAGATAGATAGATAGATAGATAGATAGATAGATAGAAACAAAGTGAGATAGATAGAATGATATAGAATGATTGATAGATGAAAGAAATAAGAAACAATAAGAAAGAACAAGACCGTGATAGATAGATAGATAGATAGATAGATAGATAGATAGATACGAATAGAGTAACACACACACACACACACACACACATATACATATACATACATACATACATACATATAAACAGAGTGATATAAAAATATAGATAAAAATAAAAAATATAGTCTGACAGATAGATATCAACAGGATAATATAGATAGATAGATAGATAGACAGATAGATAGATAGATAGATAGATAGATAGATAGAAACAAAGTGAGATAGATAGAATGATATAAAATGATTGATAGATGAAAGAAATAAGAAACAATAAGAAAGAACGAGACCGTGATAGATAGATAGATACGAATAGAGTAACACACACACACACACACACACACACATATATATACATATATATATATATATATATATATATATATATATATATATATAGATACATACATACATACATATAAACAGAGTGATATAAAAATATAGATAAAAATAAAAAATATAGTCTGACAGATAGATATCAACAGGATAATATAGATAGATAGATAGATAGACAGACAGATAGATAGACAGACAGACAGATAGATAGATAGATAGATAGATAGATAGATAGATAGATAGATAGATAGATATAAACAGAGTGATATAAAAACGATAGATAGAAATAAAAAAAATATAGAATCTGACAGATAGATATCAACAGGGTAATATAGCTAGCTAGCTAGCTAGCTAGATAGATAGATAGATGTGTATATGTGCAAATATACATACTTGGAATGAAATGAAATTGTTTATAAGGATTAATTGTACTGGTATATGTACTCATTTTTACTGTTTTTTTGCGTTTTTTTTTTTTTTTTTTGGACTTCTGGCATTCTCGGATCTCTAGTCCATTTTTTGTATTTGGTAGTAATATGTGATTTAATTGCGCCAAAATTGTAACACGAGTTTATTGCAGTTTTTATGAAGATCAGTTTTTTAAGCCTAAAATAGGGTTTGCGCTATGCACAGGTGATACTTTTAACGAATTAAAAATAATACATTATACATGGCAGTTGTTTATCTGAAGCGCCATATATAGTGTATGATATTCTGCTCTTTATCTTTCGCCAAACGAAAAAAACCAGTCGGCGTAGGAGGCCGACACAAGGTAAAAAATCTACGGTATAGAGAACGAAGACAAACGTATGGTATCTAAGTTTTCACATCTGTCATCTTATGGTAAGTTGTTTTTGTCATCATTTTGGAGTAGCTTTGTACAAAAAAAATTGAAGAATCATTTATTTGATATGAAATATGTCCCAGATGATGCAAAATACTACCATGTTTGACTACGGTAAACCTACTAGTATTGATCAAAGCGGGAGTCGCACTATCCACCAACTACTTGAAAATACTAGGGTTTACACAAAAAAAGACCAGGGGAAGCATAATACATAAATAAGTTTACAGGGTGGGTCACGGACTTCTTTAGTGACGTAGCCACACACAATTGCCCAGGACTCAGGGTTGGATAAAAAAAGATATGGGTACAGTTGCGCGGTATTGAATACAATGGATTCAAATGGATTCGAATTCCAGTTGAATCCATTGTATTCACTTACGCGCAAATACCCTTGGGAAAGGTACTAATCCGTCTCTTCCTTCCAGTTATGGGTTAAATAGCAGGACAGATTGGGTTCTATAGCCTTGGTCGGCAACCAGTCTACCGCAAAAAGCAATGGTAACCTACTACGGGATAATCTTCTGCCCAGTCAGTCAAGTCTCTTTCGAGACATGATCGCCCAAGCGTGTATCACGTATGGCACTTAACTGACTGACAGTAATGCTTGACTATGTTGTGTGAAGTGGAAATGACGATGGATTTCCGACTAACAATTGGTTTGTCGAAGGATGATGATAATGGCAGTTTGCAATGTGCAAATTGTTAACATTTTTATTTTTTTGTTTGCGCATGCGCGCTATTTTTTCTACGTTTTGTCCACTATACAGTTTAGTAGGATCCCTAAAGCGATAAAAAAGTAAAATGCCGTAATTTATCCCGCCAGAAATTTGAAAAAGTTATTTTAGAGTGCTTGAATGTCAATCAGAGTTAAGAGCTGGTTGAGTCTGTTGGTGATAACGAAAGTATTTGAAATAATCACTAGTGATGAAGACTTTGTGTCTCCATTCATTTTTCCCATGGCCATCATACTGCATCATGTGACTTGAGGTGGTAGCGCTGCCGAGGATAAAGAGGGTGGCTGCTGGAAGACCCTATAACTGGCAGTAGAAATATGCATCATGCTACATAAGGAGGTGCACCCAATCGTGTATCTCAGACAAATTCTGCGAGCACAGCAAAATCCTAAGTGTTCAACCTAGTTGGTTATTATGTGTGGGGTACAGTTGAACAAAAGACCATCAAAATAAACTGAAGCAAATATGATGCATTAGATTATCTATCTATCTATCTACCTCTCTCTCTCTCTCTCTATATATATATATATATATATATATATATATATATACACGTGAATATCTATGTATGTATGTATAAAGTGTGTATATAATGTTTTCCTGGGTCTAATTCGAAGCGTTTGAGTCAGACGCGTTACTTTATGTTTCACATTAATATACTGATTATCAGAAGCGTGTTCTCAATACATGAGTTCTATTGTTCAAACCTATGCTTTATGTTTACGCAATACCCAACAGCGAGAGGCGAGAAGCGGTTTCACGGTTGGAGACATTCTTCAGGCAATGAAGATTGACTGTCTGTTTTGGGTGTTGACATCAGTGTTCACTAGAATATCTACATGGGTCTATCCCAGATATTAAACCCTTTAACCAATAAATATATACCTTGAAACTATCTTTTCTTCACACACACACACACACACACACACACACACACACACACACACACACACACACACACATACACACACACACATGTGCATATGTAATTATATATTTATTAGAATGTATTTCTCTGATTAATCCGACAGATTTGTATCACCTTAGGTGTACTTATTCATTTGGTATTTACAGTATAAACATTATCTTCCTCTATCTGCCCTGACAGACACAGGTTTGTTTTATATTAGAGATCGCAATATTTTCATCAATAAATTTTCTTAAACCTATCAGGCTAGTAGACGAACAATATATATATATATATATATATATATATAGTAGCGGCCATTATATAAGGAACGGAAACAACAAAAATATAATATGTGTATTAGCAATGAATTTTTTACCGAATAAAGATTAAGGTGTAATGGATAAATATTATACAAAATTAAAACAATTTATGTAATATCTTTTTTAATAAAGATTAAATGGAACAAAGGAAATAAGGTACTGAACAAAAGTTAAGGAATGATCTTGTTAATACTTGAATGTGAACAAAATATCAACAAAATTTTATATTTGGTAAACATCCCCTTATTTTCAATGACGTCTCTGCATATTCGACCAAATGATCTAATTAATTTCTTGCAAAAATCAGCAGTAAATCCCTCCCATTCATCTTTCAATAGTTCCATAGGTGATCCAAACGACATGTTCTCTCGCAAACTCCGGGCGCGACCTTTGGTTTCGCATTGAAATGAGAGGCTTAGAAGCTGGAATACGGGCCTGCAATCCTGAATTATATAACCTGTGAGCAACCGTTTCCTTGAACTTTTATTATTTGTTTCTTCATTAAATTTGCGGGCAATTCATGTAGATGGCTCAAAACGGTTTTTGTAGATATTCTAACAATTGTTCGATCTTCTCTTTGCGATATTCTTGGAGGTCTGTCGGTGTTTGGTTTTCTATCTAACGTTTTATCGGTTTTAAACCTGCTAGTTACACGATGAACGACACTTATAGACCTATGAACAATATCAGAAATTTCTGAAATTGACTTTTTTCTTGACAGTTAGCGATAAGGAGATTTGTTTCTTCGAAAGGGAGCATTTTACTTTTAGAATTTGCCATATTGCTTAAATATGAAGTCCTAATGATAAATGACCTTTTACTTATTGTTGAAAAGCTCCACTGAGCTTTTTAACAATGTAAATGAAAGATGTATGCAAATTATTAACATCCTTCCTTAACTTTTGTCCAGTAGCTTATTTCCTTTGTTCCATTTAATCTTTATTTACAAAAAAATATGATGTAAAGTTTTGTAACTTTGTATGATATTGATCACTTTTACCAATATATATATATATATATATATAGCATCTTTTAAAACTATATATGTATTGTAGTATTGAGCTGTGATAATGTTTAGCGCCAAGATTGCTATTTTTGCAGGTGTTTTGCTGTTAGAAGGTGTTTAGGAAACCTAATTTCTTTATCAGAAATTGCTCAATATCAGTGAAGCAATAGAGCGTTGGTAGGTTTACTGCAAAGGAGTTCCTACGTTAACTGAGCAAGTTCATGCAAAGTTTGAAATTTCGTGAGAACACAAATATGATATTGTCACTCATCAAAGCTGTATTTTTTCGATCAGCTGTCATACCCCGTTTGTTTTTCTAATTTGAATAATATGAATCTTGCTCTAATTTAATATTTTGTTGTAGGAGTGTTCTTATTTTCTTATCATGGATGGTTTCCTTTTTGTTCGGGTATTTGATTACGTTTTATGGCTTTATATGTACGCATAACTATTGAATTGATGTCTGCTTAATTGATTTTAGTTGGTTTGTTCTTGGTATTTATGTCGACCTCTTTTTATTGTATTGTTTTCTATTAGCCTGATCTTTTACCGTATTGTATATACGACCACTTACAGATTTACTTTGTTATGCAATAGTTGAATGATTGAGTTCTTGAGTATATTTTGGATTTGTTGCGTTTCGTTTGTAATTCATTCCCTTTGCTCTTATATTATTTTCTGTTTATATATATATATATGAAAATAACTCTGACAAATTTATAAATGACTTGGTGATAATTTATTTCGGGAAAATTAGAAATATTCAACTCATTAGGCCGCAATATTTACAAACATGAGTGGGTTCAAAATTATCCAGAATAAAGGAATAATGTGGGGAGGAGAAGAAAGAATACATTTTGTTATTGAGAGAATGAGTAAAGTTTATAATGTTAGAATTTACACGCTGGTGTCATGGTTACAATAGTGAGTTTACGAAAAAACTGAAGATACATACATACATACATACATATATATATATATATATATATATATATATATATATATATATATATTTATTATGAATTATATTTTAGAACCTGTACAGAAGTTTTTTTTTTATATATCCACTACAAATTGTACATTTGTTTCGACAATGAAACTACAATGTCTCATCAGGCGACATTGAAACTACAATGTCTCATCAGGCAGTGGTTGTTTTAAATTAATGTTTTGGACGTTGTAAAAAATTATTCTTCGTTCTGTATTCACTCGGATATATATATATATATATATATATATATATATATATATAAACTGGATCTAGGCGATAATGTCTCTGTAAGGCTTCCTGGCGTGTGTTCCTTTAAATGATCTTCTCTTTTGGTTATCACTTCATACTCTTGCCAACCATATGAACAAGCTCATTTGGTGGGTTATGCTCTGTTTTCCTCAGTCTTTTTTGCTATCAATATCACATGTGCCTGTCAAAATTGTCACGTTTTCTTTTCTCATTATTTGTCCTAGAAACTTTAACTGTCACTTTCCAAGTCTCAGTATAAAAGTTATTATTTTTCTTCTCCTAAAACCATCCTCGTCACTCACATTTGAATTTCATTATATTCTTCGTATCCTCTTGCAACACTATATTTTATTTGCTTAAAATGTTTTCCCCATTTTTGATGACATTATCCAACATTCATTGCCATAGAGAAGTACCCATAGGGGATAACATTTCAGTACTTTTTCCTTTGTTTCTACCAAAATTATTGTATCTTATAACTTGTCTTATATTTTGAAAGGCACCATTTGCTTTCTTTTTTAAACAATAAACTTAATCACAATATATAATAAAATATATCATAATTCAGATACAGACCAAACAGGCGTTAGAAGTGACTCGCTACATTTACACAGCTGCGTTTAGTAACCAGATTCGTTCGAGGTATTTTCAGCACCAGCTCTTATATAGAGATGTGTGTATGTATTGAATCCTATACAAATTTGTAGGTTTCTATTAGATTTTTATTTTTATTTTTGTGAATGTCTCCTTGGTAAATCGTCATCTCTTCGTAATAAGTGAACATATTTCAGTAAAACTTCCATTATTTGAACCTCTTTTACTTTTCGACCCCATGTCGACCATTCTGAAGTTTAAAGTCACTTGCAATAACACCAAGCACCTTTGCAGCAAAAAAAAAAACGTAATAAAGCAAAAAATAAAAATAAATAAATAAAAAAAGAAGTATTTTTTAAGACATGCGGAAAAATAATTAAATAAAACATGAGAAGAATCCTTTTTGAGATTTTGCCCTTTTTATTTCAGAGCTAATGTGATCCCCGGAGCATGTTTGATCGGAGTTTTTTTTTCGACTGAAAATATTAAAATCTTCTTTTATACCTCTCATCAAATCTTTCTTTTTTAAAAAAAAAATTTCTTAAAAAGCCATCAAGTTAAAGGATACATCGAACTGCGTATTAGGCAGGAGTCTATTTTGAGTCTTCTCTTTTGAAAAAAAGCTATACAACTGGTGCATATACACATATACACAAATGTGCATGTATAAAGTGTGCGCAATAATACTAATAATGAATATACATACACACACACACACACACACACACACACACACACACATATATATATATATATATATATATAAACGTATTCATATATACATAAAACACTCATACACACATACATATATACATATATATATATATATATATATATATATATATTGTGATATAAAATAATCACTTGTTTTTATAAATATAATATATACATTTTCTGCATGATGTATAAGAATGCTACGTTTAGAATATGTTGCATACATACATACATACATGCATAGAAACGCATAAAACTGTGTGGGTGTGATAGGTGAGTGAGTGATATTTATATATGTGAGTAAACAAATGACGAAACTTTTGACTGCGTGTGCTACTTACATAAATTTCTACACATACACCCATATATATATATATATACGAAAATAACCTGAGCAGTTTTATGTGATATGTTGGAATCAAACAACAAATCAAATACTGTACATATATATATATATATATATATATATATATGCTATGCATATATATATATATATATATATATATATAGCTATGCATATATATATATATATATATATATATATATGCTATGCATACGTTAATATGATTTTTAAAATAATCCGTATATGTTAGAGCAGTTGTATTAACTTTTTATATGTGCAACAACGTATATGTCTTTGTGAATTAACGTAGAAAATTGATAAATGCCTGCGAATTATGGCAACAATCTGCCTTTTCTTTTTACACAAATAAAAATGAAATAAAGACTATATACCACGAACACACAAACACGCATACACAAACACACACACTCACATTTATATATTTATATATATGTATATATATGTGTGTATGTTTTACTAGGCATATTTTTTCTCTCTAGTTTGCGTCTTCATTTCGTTTATACCTAAATTATATTTCATCATAAGTAAACAGACGTGTATATACGGATACACTTGAACACACACACACACAGACACACACACACACACACACACACACACACATACACACAAACACACACACGCGCACGCGCGCACACGCACACACACAGACAAACACACACACACATATATATATATATAAAATAAACAGAATTATTTAAATTCTAAGAACATCTTTCTTCGTAACATTTTACTTCTTTTTATATATTGGCATTTTTTATTTTGCGTCCTGCATTGCACAATCCGATTATTTTTTTTCTTTAAATAGTTTATGAAGAATTTACAATTGCGAAGTTGTTAGAGAAGTTTTGGTCTCTGCCCATAAAAAGCATTTTCCTTTTTTGTCATTTTCTTTAAAGCATATTCCTGTAACTTTTACAGATAAAAACAAATTATTACATAAATTTCTAAAGTTATAAATATAACAACCTATGTATTCGTTATTCCGATGGAATATTTAGGTTTTTAACGCAAAAAAAACGAACATTTTTTTCCAAAAGTTCTTCCTATTTGTTGACACAAAGCTCTTAATAATCTCTAATATCGACGACGCGCAGCATTGCACAGCAAGCCCAAGTAAAATTTATTTTATTTTTGGCTTTCGTATTCGAAAGAAACAGACCTGAACATTCAACCAGAGATGTTTACGCCGTTTTCCTTAGTATGATACAAGGCCAAATGAGACCTGAGTATTTACTAACACATTATCGAGTCACTAGATTAGCAACTCCGTCCCACCATTTCATTGTGAAACCAATAAAATGTAAAAGCACTTTCTACCCTAGCAACTTCTTTTCTCGCACTTCCCGTGGAGTTAACTTCGGTTTAGTTGTATTCCCGACTGCTACAATCTCAAAGACTTTAAGTGTAATGTCAATAGTCACCTCCTATCTCACTGATTTTTTATCTTCTCTCTTGTGCTCCTTTCTTTCTCCGTCCACTCCACTCTCTTCACATCAGTATTCTATTACCCACTTTCTGACACCCCCTATAACCTTTCACTCTTTCTCATAACTTTTCATCTGTGTAACCCTCTGCGTACCAGTGGCAGTAAACTGCAAAATAATTACGATATATATATATATGTCTACCATTGGTCCATGCTTAGAATATTGCTGACACCTATGGTCCGTTGCTTCTTCTATTTGAATTGAGTTCCTTGACAAAATACAAAAAAGAATCAGTAATACTATTGCTCCTTATCTAGAAGCTTGGTCTAAGTTTCTTACTGCCGTAAGGTTGCCTCTTTGTGCCTTTCTATAAATATTCTCGTGGTAATTTTTCGAATGAGCTCTGTGCTCTTGTACCTCGACATTTTAAATACAAGCGCAGGACTAGTCTGGCATCGAGATCTCTTCAACTTACAGGTGAGCTGCCTATTAGTAACTGTAAATTCTATGCTAACATTTTACTTTCTGGCATTTGTCGCTTGCTGAATTCCCTTCTAGCTCCATGTTTTCCAACCAATCTGCAAAAACTCAAGTGCAATTTAATCGCGATCTGCTGTCCCCTTGTTTAATCTTTTCTTTCTCGCTCATTACTAATATTATTCTTCCTAATTCTTGTTGACCTGTAAATCCTTGAGTCATAATAGTTTTACTGACTTGCTTGAGATTATACCAATTTAAAAAAAACTTGTCCCGCTTATTGTATATTACTTGTTTCTTCTGAACGTGGAAGCCTTCCACAACATGCCGAAAACTCCGTGCACGTTCCACCACCTATTCAAGCAAGATTATTTATTTTATCACTCAATATTTCATGTGAGTGTTAATTTCTTCAAGCCTTCCTTCCTCATTATTTAGCCAATAAATTTCAGCTACTTTTTCTGATTCTACGATTAACTTTAAAACTTACTCCTTCCTTATTCGATCTGTTCGTGGTATTTTTGATGTCCTCCAGATCTTGATAAACTATGACTCATTAGAGTCATATAGGCATGGCATGTACTGCAGCCGTAGGCACGACAGTGTGGTGTATCCCAACCCTCTTTAGTCTGATTTGAATTCAGAGTTTTCCTTCTCATAGACCGGCTGCTATCAAAGGCCATAGAATCCTGTTATTTTACCCATAGATTATGAGAGAAGATATAGATTCATAGTTTTCCCAAGGTTATTAGTACGTAAGTGAATGTAATGAATCCAACTGAAATTCGAATTCGGCTCTCCGATTCTTCAATCCGGGCCCTTATTTGTAACTCCACCAGGCCTACTAAAATTTATCAGCATTAAATGTGTATCCTTTTTCACATTCCTTAATTCTTCCTAGTTGTTATTAGTATTCTGTAGAACTACATCTGTGTTCTTTCCAATATTCTCTACCTTTGTAAGAAAATCATCACCTCTTAGATTTTGGCTTCTACAATAAATAGGTAATATTTTGATCTTATCTCTCTCACTCTCGGCAATGTATTGCATCTTCAATATCAAGTTGAAACCCCAGGCCCCATACGATCACCGAGATTAAGTAACGTCGACGCTGGTCAGTATATATATAGGCGACCGCTTAGCAATTCAAGGTACTGTGAGCTTGGATGTTTGGGTGGTGCAAAAATAATGGCTTTGAATTGTTAATCGGGGAGCCGAGTTCTTTATTCCAGTTATTTTCCTTATATTTACTTCCATGCAAATACCCATCAAAAAGATATGATTCCACTACTTTTCTTCCAGTTGTTGGCAAGACTTGTATCGCTAAAAACATGAGTATCTTAAAAATAAACTTTTGTAAACTAAAAATATCTTCTGGCGTTAAATAAACTGCAAAGGTTTGATAAACAGTAGAAAACGTATTATATTGTGGTCATTCTTTCTTCTCGTTTTTTCTTTACTGCCTTGTTTCGTACCAAATATTCCTTAAAAAAATATTTTCCTAGAATTAAAATTAGTAGGTATTTTCCATCAAAATGGGAAGCTCGTTGGCAACCAGTTAAACTTCAACGCTTTTTATGAATTATTTGAAGACATAAACTGCTAACAAAATGAGGACAGAAGTAAAATCCTATAATTTCTAAAATAAAAAAAAGTGTTTTTCCCCTTTTCATAGAGTTGCATAGAATACCTGCAATTTTAGCTTATATCAAGATAGACCACTACAAGATGTTTTCCATTGAAGAGAGGACAAAAATGTAGGACTGTACATTTTACTACACTTGTTTAGAGGTAATTTTGTCGCGAATATACTGGGAGAAAAATTTCACATTGCCATACGATTACACGTTTGATGAAAATGTTTAGCAACACTGGAAGTGGGAACAATAATAAAAGTTTTGTCGTTCATAGGTCACAGCGAGAGATCTTTCTAGTTCAAGATGTCAGTGACCAGTTAAAAAAGTCACTTCGCAAATCTACCAAACGTTTGACACAGAAAGTGGGTATGTCTGAGAGATCTCTGCGCTAAAATATGCACAGTGATTTGAAACAAATATATATATTTGAAATGATTTGTTTGAACATTATTTTTAATCGATACTCGTATTTAAGAAGATATTCCGTTTATAATCAAAACGTAGTATATATTTATTTCTACCTGCCGGATTATTTACGATGAGTTTTTTTTACGAAAATGTATGTCATTCAGCAGTATTCAAACCTGCGACCCCTTTCCACATAAGGGAAACCATCAATTTTTCTGGTGCGTCTTAGACCTCTCGACCCCGAATGAACAACAGTCTAAATGAAGTCAATTAACCTATATGAAACAATTTTCGATTCATCGTAATAATTGATTTCGTTTAGACTATTGGTCATTTCTGGTCGAGAAGTCAAAGAAGCGCCAAATCAATTGGTGGCTTCCCCTATGTGGATAAGGGTCGCAAGTTCAAATCCTGCCGAATGACACACAAATTTCGTAAAAATAATTTACTGTAAAAATTCAAGACCGTAGAAATAAATATATAATACTGTTTGTTTATAAACAGAATACCTACTTAAACACGAGTATCGATAAAAAATAATGTTCAAACAAATCATTTCAAATTGTCGGTTGTTTAAAGATCATTAACACAACTTCTTTTCTCCACAACTTCTTTTCTCGCACTTCCCGCCTGTGAAATTCACTTCTGTTTACTTGTTTTACCGACAGCTACAATCTCCAAGAATTTAAATGTAAAGACAACAGTCATCTCCTATCTCGATATTTTGCATCGTCTCTATCATGTTCTTTTCTACATCCACACCATTCCCATCAGTATTCTCATCCTTCTCGTACCCACTTCTTGACACCCCCTATAACATGTCACTCTTTCTCATAACATTCCTTCTATGTAACCCCCTGCGCAACAGTGGCAGAAATCTGCCTTGCTTGGGGCGATATGATTATACAAAAACATATATATATATATGTCACTTGATGGAGCAAAGTTATGTTGACTTATTTATCTACTAATAAACCGCTGGAAAAAACAGTAATCTAGGCAGTAAACATGTTTCCAATTTAACATTTATATACGTTTTACAATGTTCCTTCTCATGTATATGTTGAGGATATCATAGTAATCAGTAACAGGGAACCAATCCTTCCCCAACTTCTTTAGTGATAGATTGAATATGAGAGTTCAATTTGAGTTACGAGTTGATTCTAAGTTTCCGTAGGAGCTAAGTCCTTCCCAACAGATCATCTGTTCATCGTGATATATGAAAATTCATAGTCCAGTAGGTCATGATGGAACATTCCTAATTGGGTTTTCAAAGGACTGAAAGCGACCAGCCATTTTACCGTCCCTTGATCTGTGCAAGTTAGATTAAATTAGAAATCAGTAGGTAAGCTATATATATATATATATATATATATATATATAAAGAGAGAGAGAGAGAGTGAGAGGTATCTTCCTATTCGGTTGTATAATCAGAAAAGATATTCACAAATTAGTATACACAGGAAGATCATTAATGTAAAATATAAAGAGTGTCGGACTGAAGAGCGAGCCTTCGGTAAAATCTTTGTTTGAGTCTTGACTAACTGTTAACATCTCTCATCAAAACCTATCCATTAGGAAGGATTTGATAACTGAATAATCTCTTGCTATGATACAATAGCTTGAGAGTTTGCAGGGCATGTATATTTTATACAATGTTTTTTAATATTTAATATGATCTGTATGTATTTGCTGTTTAGAACTTCATTGATTCTATGAGTAATGGCGGTAAGGACATCAGCAAAGGACCAAGGCTCTAAAATAGTTATTAATTCGCGTTCAAGATTAACAACATTGATGTTGATTATAATTTCAAAAAGTTTGCGAATGACACTGAAGTGTTTGATGAATCTATACTGAGACATGAATGAACGCTCAACTGTATTCTTTAAAACACGGTATACAACTGACACATTCAACAGACATAGCAAGTTTTTCCTCTTTCAATGAGTGGTTAAATAACTTGGTTAAATTCGGGAAAAGTTCATGCTTAATTTTCTTATGTACAATCACAGAGGTTTTATCTGGACTGGTAGCCTTCTTAGAGTCAAATTTTTCATAAGTCTTGAGAATTTTCCGGTTGTGATAAAACTATTACAGAGATTTGGCTCAGCGGGAAAGGTAAAACCGCTAACGAAATTGTGTTTGTCATCTAAGAGGCAAAGATCATGGCAAAGAGCATTGCGTTATTTGAAGAGAATAACATGACCTCAAGGTCAGTTATTAATTGTGGGTATTGTTGCTTTACCGCTATTCTGAATTTGATTGGAGATCTTCCAGAACTTCCAGAATTAATGTATCTGTTTTCCAACTGGTCTAAGTTGGTTTTACATGGTTTAAGAGAATTAGGTTTCTTTAATGGTAATCCGAATCTCCAAGGTCAAATTAGTACGTTTGGTGTTTATAGGAAATCACAGACAGACGATGCAAATTTCTGTCTGGTTTACATAGTCGTAAGGCAATGTTTAGTCCGTAAGAAAGAAATGCATTTAAATAGATAAAAGGAAATATATGCAATAAAAAAAAAAGAAATGTATCAAAATTAATGTAAGAAAAACAAGTTTTAGGGTAAGTGTTACATTGTATAAGGCCTCAAGCCACTCGAGTTAGGGCAGTTTATGTCAATAAGAGAGGAAGATACCGGAAAATGAAAGAAAGAATGAAATAAATGTATCAAAATAAAAGAAAGAGGTAAATATTTCAAAAGGATGAAAGAAGGTAATGCATAAAAATAAAGAAAAATAAATATAAAAATATTTCGAAATGAAAGAAACAAACAAAAGTTTAAACTGAGATACATGCATGAAAATTGAGATATAAAGAAATATATTCTTGTGACATATTCCTTCAGAACATAGGTGATCATAGCCCTCCACGTCTCCCTATCACTTGTAACTTTCAGCATGCTTTCTCTTGTTATCCCAAACTGATATCCACCAGCTCAAGCTCTTAAAATGTGTTACCCGATGCTTTCCCCTGTCTTATTTTCCCTTTATCTGACCTGGGAGTATCAAAATCTGCAAGACCTCTTTCCTCAGTACATGTCCTAAGAACTTCAGCTGTCTCTTCCTGAAGCTTAGTATTAATTTCATTTTCGTTTTTATCCTACATAAAGATTCATCATTGCTCCCATACTTGATCCATGATATCCGCTGCATTCTTCTGTAAAACCATATTCCAGTTGCAACAAGTTTTTTCCTGCATCTTTGATGATATTGTATAGCATTAACTGCCATACTAAAGAACAGACATTATAAACCAATCCAGTATTCTCTTCTTTATTTCTAGTGAAAATCTCCTGTCTCTAAATACTCTGCTCAGCTTCTGGAATGCATCCTTGGCCATTCTAATTCGCTTTCGGATTTAAGTGTCGCATTTTCCGTCTTCTGTTAGAACACTTCCCAGGCACCTAAATTTTGTATTTGCTTGATTTAGTATCCCCAACCTGTAATTGGCATTTTTGGCTCCTCTGTTTGATGAAAGGATTTTTTTTTATTAATCATATCACCCCGAGCAAGGCGGTAACGCCACTGATGTGCAGGGGGCTACATAGGAGTGAAAAGATTGGAAAAGAGAAAACCGGAAACCGCATCCTAAACAGAAAACAAGGGATGAGCTTCTTCACCTGTTCAATAGACGTGGGTGGAGTGTGAACCGGGCGATAATTTAGTCTATCTACTCCAATTGAAAAAAAAGTGAGAAGATTGGAAAAGAGAAAACCGGAAAACGCATCTAAACAGGAAAAAAGAGATGAGCCTCTTCACCTGTTCAATAGACGATGTTCAATTATATTAAATAAATGAAATATAAAAGAATTGAAAGGAAAATTAATTAAATAAAAGAAGGATATATAATAACATACTGTAATATTTAAAAAAATAACTGATTGATATATTTATTTTACGGCCTATTTATGGAGTATTTAAAACCGAAAAATATTTTGTATTGCAAGAATACTTTTTGTGAGTAAATACTGTATTAATATTTATTGAGAATAAAAATAATTTTACCAGGAAGACCTATTTTGCCCATACTTAGAGGAAAGAAAGAGATCAATCTATTTTCCTAGGGTATTTTTGCTTAAGTAAATTATAAGGAAAGCTATTGATATTTTAACTCGGCTCTAAGATTGTTCAAGAAATTAAAGAAAATAGTAAAATATGTTAAAAAGTAAGGAAAAATAGTAGAAAAGAAGGAAGGAAAAGGAAAACACATCAAAATGGTAAAAAACAAGAAACGCATAGGAAATAAAGAAGAATTGTATAAAAGAAAGAAAGAAATAAAGAGTGAGAGAGAGAGAGAGAGAGAGAGAGAGAGAGCAAACAAACAGAACTAGTGGAAGCTAGGAATATTTTTAGGGGCGAACAGCAATCACGAGTGCATAATGAATGCGTTTCGTTCAAGGAATTCTGGTCTTATGCAACTCGAACGAGTAAAGTTAGAGGACGTTCTCCCCAACTTCTCCCGGGCGTCCATAAAAGCTGTATTATTTTCGTCATGAATGGGCTACAAATTAAAGAATAATGACCATCACAGTGATATTGATTTCGTGCGGAAAACATAACATGTTTGCCTCAGTTGACCCGTGATATTTATGAAAATTTTCAACAAAACATTGATCAGCCGCGCTTTTTCACGGCGCAGTTATCATTGCAAAAAACTATGTACATTTATTCAGAAATATAAAGTATTCCAAAATATATACACACTGAGATAAACGCATGCATATATGTGTGTGTGTGTGTGTTTGTGTATGTATAAATATGAAAAACTGCGTAACCATACAACAACAGCATGCTACAAGAATTATATACAATATGCGTATATATATATATATATATATATATATATATATACACGCAAACATGTGTTTTTGTATATAGATATAGATATAAATAATTTTGCAATGTGATTTCTATGACCTAAACATGCTATGACGTATACAAATATATTAATAAATATTTATGTGTTTATACATATATCCAGATAATTTTTCGTCTAAATTACACAAAAACGAAAATAATACTGACATCTTATTTTAATATATGTATTTACCAAAATTGCATAAAAATATATTGTAATTTACCTTTGGTATTACAAGAAATTTTGTTGGTCTCTCGCTAAACCGAGCCCCACATTGATATCCAAGGAGCTGCAGTATAGGGAGATAAGTGACCACATGTAACAACTGATTGTCTGACAGTTATGACTGGATTCTTCTGCTGGTGTGACAGAGTCTTGTTGTCATACATAGACTCTTTCATCAACCAGCATCTTGAGCCAGGGACACATTACCTCTTCAAACCACTTGATGTAGGCCTTTGTGTTGAGTCTCAGGCACTCACCAATAATTTCAGTAGTAGTTTACTTGTCAGGATGATTACGGAAAGTTTTTCGTGGTACCGTATCTTCGTAATGACAATTATAATCATCAAACTGTTTCCGAAGCCTGTGCACCGTCCTTAAATTAACAGCCAAACACTTTGAAATGTTTATGTTACAGCTTCCGGCGCGAATGTCAAGTAGTACAGCATTGCAGATTTCTGGTAGTGTCAATGACGAGAGTTTAGCTATCACACCCTGTATATGGGGTTTTAGGCCGGAATATCATTATGACTCTGTGTGGAAGGTATGTAAATGCAATTTTATTTTCTCATTCTTTCGACTACTGCACTCACACACACATATATATATCCATACATACATGCATGCATAAATATATTTAGTGTGAGGCAGAAGTAACTCCCACATCTTAAACTACCCCTTGCTACTGAAATGATGTAAGTGGCATTGGCATTTTTATTTACCTAATCAGTCAGTCAGTTAAGTGCCATACGTGATACACGTTTGGGCGATAATATCTCGAAAGAGACATGACTGACTAGGCAGAAGATTTTCCTGCTGTATATTGCCATTACTTTCTGTGGTGGACTGGTTGCCAGTCAAGGCTATAGAAGCCAATATATCCTGTTATTTAACACATAATTTTATTTAACCCATAACTGGAGAGAAGAGACGGAATAATATCTTTCCCAAGTGTTTTGCGTGTAGGTGAAGGCAAAAATTCCACTGGAATTCGATCTCGGCTCCCCGATTTCTCATTCGGCGCCGATATTTACTGTACTACAACGTACCTTCGCATGTGGATATCCATTCAGAACGAGAAATCAAGAAAAAAGTTAGAATTCTAGTTGAATTCCTTGCATTCACTTACGCGCAATTTCCGTTTGAGAAAGATATTATTCATCAATTTTCGTTTCAACTATGTGTAAAATAGCGGAACAGACTGTGCTCTGTAGCCTGGGTTGACAACCGGTCTACCGCAGAATGTAATGGCTACTTACTGCGGAATAATCTTCTGCCTAGTCAAGCATGTTTCTTTCGAGACATGGTCGCCCAAGGTTGTATCACGTAAGGCATTTAACTGACTGATTTAGCTAATATCTTACTAAATTTCTGTGAAATATTTTTACTGTACTCATTATCTTATGTGGGACCTATTTCTTGGAAGTATTTTTGCCACACACACACACACACACACACACACATATATATATATATATATATATATATTGGCTGGGTGTTTCTGAATGCACACGCCTGGGATTGTGGGCTAGTCCCACTTGTCGTCGTCGTTGTCGTTACTAATCACGAAGCAAATATGTGATTCTTGACGCTACGATGTTGAAATTACCTCAGGTACACGTGGTCTGAGCGCATAATCTGGCGCGATGAGTGGCTGAATATTTCTATAAAGACAGATTATGATGTTTTGTGACTTGCAAGTAGAAACATAGATGGCTTCGACATAATTTCATCAATCCACTTCGACCCAAATTTCTATTAGATCTCAAAGCATAGTTTAAATTTCTCCGACGATTCTACCCACTTCTTCCTAAACCCATGTGATCAAGAAAAAACCTTTTTGGTAATTCGTTAGTTTCTAATAGCTGTTCCTTCATTAAGATACATTAGACATTTCTTGCCCAAAAAGCCCAGTCAGTTGAAATTTATAAGATATTACTACAATTCTTTTTTATTTTTATTTTGTTTTGCTTTTTCAAACAAACTAGATTACTTCTGTTTCCGATTTTGAGTAAAGAGTCTTCCTTCCTAAACTTTTATGATTTTTTTTCTAACAGGCCCTGAGGCTATCTGAATTAGGGTGTTAGTGTCAGAAGTATAACATGTTGATATGTGCAGAAACTCTTCCACAAGGCAGAGGTTTCTGAGAAGCAGATCCAGTGAAACTTCCATCTCACCAGGATGTCATGAAAATAATGAGTGTAGTTGATTACAATGCTCGTAACATGACGGGTCTTAGCAGTGAAGGCCAGGACTGGTGGAACTAGGGTGTGTATTTATTATTTGAACAATCACCATGGGAATAGCACTAGAGCAGTGAGAGGCTTGCAACGTTTCGTCTGTGAGTACGGATTTGCAGAGAGGAAATATTCATCGACTCCAAGGACACGCAGACGGTATATATGGGTTCAGTTATATATAAATTACGTTATTATCATATTTTAGTTGTTGCTGCTCTTGAATATTCTTAAATAATGCGGTTCTCTTATTTGCTAAGTTTTGTTATTTAGAATTCTGTAGTCTGTGATACTGTCAAATATCTGGATTAATTTTTGTTAAAATGAAAGGAGATCCCTTCAATTGTACTCATCATAGTTTTTATGCACCGACCTCACAAATTACGGAGAAAGAAACTGGAAATATTTATTCTATGCTATACAACTCTAAACTTCAATGAAAATAGCAAGACATTGGATTTGGCATTCAATATCTGGATGACTAAATAGACAGTAAGAGAGAGGGTGAAATAGTCGCCAAATTAGGACTAGGAATTAACTCCGAAAAAAAATGAGTCTGATGGTGTATGGCGAATAACCATGTATTAGACAACACTTACTTTCAAGAACACCCAAAATGTATATATATACATACAAACCCTCCCCTCAAAATATTAGTCGACTGCATAACCATCAAGAATAGATTTCAGAATATACATTTACATGGCAAAACATGATAAAGTGCTGACTGTGAAATTGGCCACCTCTCAGGCATATATAAACTCAGACTGAAATTACAAAAATTAAAGAGCCGAAGCTAGCACCCAAATTGCAATACGAAAGATTCCTTAAAAATCAAATATAAAGTAAGATTGACAGTGTCAAAGTATATCAAATATATCAAATATAAAGTAGATTGACAGTGTGAAAATCTAATACGAGTGTCAAAATAAAAATGGAATCACAATAGGAAATAACAAAAATACAAAATTTATTAAGAGCTACGAAATGCAAAAATACTGAAGAACGATGAAGAAAACAGTACAAAATAGGAAAAGTCTAGCAACTTGCGGTAAGACACACGTAGTACATTCAATCAGCAATTATATAAAGCGGTTCTATACAGTTGTTATACAGACACATTTTATTTTGTTACAGTTGATATATATATATATATATATATATATATATATATATATATATATATATATACATATATATATAATTACTCACACATGACTACTTCATTGTGCTTCTAAAAATTTTATATAGCCACCTATATAATTATTCGGCTATTTCTCAGTCTTCACGAGGTAGAACTGCCCAGATGCTCAAATATATATATATATGTGTGTGTGTGTGTGTGTGTGTGTGTGTGTGTGTGTGTGTGTGTGTGTGTGTGTGTGCTTGCGTGTGGTATCTATTAAAACTACGATTTCTCTAATCTGAAACTTTCACACGTGAAGCTCTCAGTTAATTTATCTGAGATCTTTTATCTTTATCATGTAATATGTTCGCTTTGGGAAATTATCCATTTTCGATTTGCCTTGATGGCAACCAGAAAAACAAACAAACAAACAAACACAAGAGATCATTTCTGTCTAAATTCCTGCTTTTTTTTATAGAATATTTCGCCCCGACCATCTACACAGAAAAGGCAGTCTTCCTTGACAAACAGATATGTTCGGTCGATTCTGAGATTATTCCTTCTTTTGAAGTGGTCATATCAGATCAAGATCTTGACAATGGGTAGATGAAGCAGGAATTAATGAGAATAGTGAAAGAGAACAGAAGCAGGCAGAGGTACACTTAAGAAGAAAGACTATGAAGAAGACGAAGAACAAGACGAAGAAAAAGATGAGATATACAGGTAACGAAAAATCGAAATAAAACGATAGACATTGGCAAAGAAGGCGGAAAAGAAAACTGAGGATACATCGAATTTGAAAGAAGAAAAAAGAGAAGCAAGATTAAATGAAAGAGATGAAGAAGGAGAAAAACAAACAGAAGAAATAAGATTAGGCTGAAATGAACAAAAAAGAGGTGGAATTACATGAATAACTCATTTGATAAGCGTGTAAATGACAGTGAATGGAGGAAATGAACGCGCAAGATACAAAAATAAGAGACAATAAGAAACAAGAGGAGAGACGTCAATTACGGTCATGGCGCTGCCGATGTCGAAAATTGCTGAAATGACATTAGATAATTGAAGGCATCGCATGTGTAAAGTAGTATGTTCTATATTTTAAGTGGCATACACCTAAAAGTACATCTGACACGCAACCATATATATATATATATATATCTTTATACTATATTATATGTTGTTCTACAATAATCTATTGTATTGAGCACTTTATAAAAAAGTAAATGCCGCAGAACTCGGAATTCTAAAACTGTCGGCTCTCTTATCCGGTTATATATATAGCGTACTAATTTTACACTTACCCTGTAGCAATCTATGAGGCAGTCATAGAGCCAAGATCCGTGGAATTTCATTTCTCCCTAACCCCACTATTTTTCTGTTTATCACATTTGGATTAAATGTTTGAGCGGTTAAAAACCGAAAGCCATTTCACCCCTTAGTGGTGTGTTTCTTTTGCTAGTCAACAAGACCGACGTGTGTTTATGTCGCTAGCGGTTAGTCGCGCTAATGTGTTAACATTTACAGGCCAGAAATACGCTGCTTGTAATCAACGACTCAGAAGGCAATTCGTTGCAACCTACCATCTTAACCTCTCCTGACCGGTCGGTTGAAGATGTCCTATAATACAGTAAACCCTCTACCCACAAAATACTAGATGTCTTCAGTAATAATCCATTCTATAATACGCCTTAAGGATGTAGGCGATCATGTCCATCCATATACTTTTGTTCCTTAAATTTCTTCTTATATTTTGTTTTGTTATTCCTCCCAAACCCTATTCTTACTTCTATTTGCTTAAGTACATCATGTATGTAACGTATGTTTTCATCTATTCCAATTTTACGCTAACTGCCCTGTGAGTAACAGATGTTCTAAGCTCTCTATCCTCAGCACATATCACAGAAACTTCAATTATCTTTACTTATTTTAAGTATAAGTTACTATTTTCTTTCAATTATCTCTAAAATCTCGCTGTTTCTCATATGTTCGGCCCGTGCTACACTACGTATTCTTCTGTAGAACCACCTTTCTGTCACATGGAGTCACTAGTCAATCTATAAGGAGATTTGCCAGTATTCGCTCGCATACAGAACGCATATATAACGGAGCATTTCAGTATTCTTTTCTTTGTATCCAACAAAATGTCCTTATATCTCAATTCTTAGCTAAAATTTGGAATGATCCATACGTAAAAATCCCTACGAAATGAATCAAATTGATGTGTGAATTTCTAAATGTGCATGTATGTATGTAACAATCCAGTTATAAATAAAATATTTGTAAAGAAAATATATATAAAGGCAAAAGTGAAATATTTACAAAACCAACGCTTAATTCATCAATGAAAATGCGTAGATTTTATTTCATAGTACAAGTTACGAAATAAAATCCCGATATATATGTAACTTAAAGAACAAAAGGACATAGAACTTTTAAAAATTTACTTTGATACGAATTTCGTATATATATATATATATACGAATGGCCCCGTGCTGTAAAATCTGATGGCAAAATATTAACATCGATATGCCATCTAAAATGCCAGCTACATATATATTGATGTCACTTCTATTGAGTATCTCACATTAAGACAAAATGAAAAAATAAAATAACTCCTCAGCATGACAGAAGATGTATATATATATATATATATATATATATATATATATATATATATATATACATTACATTGAATTTAGTCATACCGTTCTGTTAATATTTCGGTTTCTCACGGGGTGTGACGTCATTGAACCGCATTAGAAATTTACGAACTGCGTCTGCCATTCGGTGACTATTATCATTACACAGCGATGTTTTATGTGAACAAAAGTTAAAATCATTTTTGATAGTGGATGTTTTTATGTTAACGTCTCTGTAACCTCTCTGAAGATGGCTCATATGAGCCGAAAGCTTGGAACCATCTTAATAAAAAATTATTTAAATTTTGAACAATTTTTGTCCTGATTTTCGCCTGAAATTAAAGCAAAAATACGATGTTAGAACAGATCATGATTAAAAATCATAGACATTCATTGTTGGAATATTTAAATTATATATATATATATATATATATATATATATATAGAAGGCGGTGTCCTTTGTGTAATGTGTATGTTTGTTAAAGTGTGTGGAGAGAATATGATAGTTTTCCTTTAATCAATTAGGATAAAAGCATTTAATTCACACAAATCTTTAATATTACAATTAACGCAAAAAATGTGTTCTTTTCGATATACTATCTCCAAGACATTATTCGGATTGTAGGGATAATTGTACCCGTGAACAGATGGCGAAACACAAGAGTCTCTAACCCTAGAAATGTGAGGCATAGTGATTTCGCACATACTCATAATAATTGGCACACCTGCATTTGTGATAAAAATACAGGAATCAATATTATATAATTTAAAAATGTCTACAAGAATTTCGAATTGTAACGGAGCGACACCGAACTTTTTCAAATCGAGATGTACGGAAGCAGCATTTGAGATTTCATCCACCCGATCGACTTAGTCGATTATATACTTTATAGGCGATTAAAGTTTATTTACTCGCCCGCGGTCGATTAAAAATAAAAGGAAATCTGATTCCTTTTACAACCCAAAAGTATGCTATTGAAGATTCACAAGTTACTTAGAATGACCTACAATGACATGTGTGAACTCTTGTCATTTATCGTCCCGGTCAGTGTAAACATTCGTTTATTTACATCTTCTAGAGTAGAGCCAATATATCTCTAACGGCTACATTGCTCACATATTTTTAGAAACACATTTAGAAAAATATTATCCTATATTTCCTCTCCGCTCACGAAAAGTAAAAACGAACCTTTGAAAAAAATAAAAAGAAAATACTCATACTTCTCTAAACCACGCACCGAAAAACAAATGATGTAACTTGTCTAAAAAAATTACTTACTTGTATAATACAAGTAAGTAATTTTTTTATAGAGAAAATTATTTTTTATCATATTATGAGATAGAGGCTGTAGTCAAACAGAAGAAAGAAACTATTAACTTAGGTACCTCCACTGAATTGCCAAAAAAAAAAAAAACTAAAAAAAAGAAACACCATATCATGATGTTAAAAGAACTCAAACTTAATAAAAACAAAGTTTTATGAAAAATCTTTATGCTATTATTAAGAGGAAAGATCAAATGTTGTTATTATTTAAAAACAAAATTAATTGCTTTCTAACATGTTCGAAAATTTAATTAAAATTTAATCTTTTGCTTTCCGTCAGCGATTCACGGTATGTAAGCTTAACCTCTGTAAATTTGAATGATACTACTTACACTATTGTACAGAGTTGTCCAAATTTGAATGTTTTCATATTATAATTGATTAAAAAGATAAATTTTTCGTGTTTTTTTTTTTTTTTGCTCAATAGTGTATATTCTAAGAACTCCATCTGTTATGTAATATATCAGTTTGATTGTGTTTTTATTGTTAGGTTTCAGTTGCGCAGTTTATCAACGTTTACGCAATTTGTAATAAGGAATTCCGATTAAATCCCATCAAGCCTGTGGCAGTCATTTTTCCTAAGCAGATTCCTTTGAGATGCTGATGGCGAATCTGGACGTATCTACAATTTTTCTTCACTTTGGATTCTCGTAATAAATCCATTTATCATTATCAGTGTCTATCTTTTATCGAGAAAAAGAGATTTTTCAATGTCAAGCATGAAAACGAACACAGTGTTTAAAACAAGATAAATTCTAATTTCATATGGAATCTGTTTTTTTAGGATTGTGTGATCGGACAGCGTAAATACCAAACCCCAACGATATTTGTAATCTGCATCTCGTTTAGGAAATACACTTCAATTACTTAATCTTTGTGAGAGAAAAATTCAGATATGACATACATAAATAGCTGTTATTTAAAAAGAAATGATTAATGAAAATAAAAAAAAATAAACTAAATTTTTATTTCGCTAACTTACATGATGTTGACTGATTTTTAAGTTTAAGTTTTTGATATGGTACATTCATTTTTAAATTATTTAAAGCGGAAATAATTTTTTGGATCATATGGATGTATAATATAATAAGTTTTGCGTCCTTCACTTCGTCTGTCCGTTACAGTTTTATATCTTAATGTTCTATACTATAATAACAGCACCGTCTGTCTGTCACAATTTCATATCTATACAATAATAAGAATCAGTTCCGTCCGTCACACGATTCAGCAAATAAGAATAAATTATAATGCTTGGATGTTATTTTTACTTTCTTAATTGTATAATATAATTTCATTTGAAATAAGACTTGAACATGATATTCAAAAAATTATATTTCATGTAGATTTTTTATCAAATTAATTAAAAATATGTAGAATATTTTTAGGAAGAGGTTATACTCGACCAAATCATCCTACATTTTCTTCATTCTTTTATTAATAAAACTGCAATATAGTCAATTATTAAACATTTACAACTTCATTTGATTCACATGATAATATGCAGTATTAACAAAAAAGCATTCTATTTTCATTTACACTTATTCACTTGGCAATAAATACTAAAAAATAGTACGCATCTACCTCCCATTAGCATGGGACAGGCTAGCCTCCCAGAGAGTAAAATACTACACCTCCTTGGCCTTACACTCTCGGCGGACCTCAAATGGAATGACTATATTGAATCCATTGCCAAATCTGCTGCTATGAAAGTCGGCTCTCTGTGCAGGGCCCGGAAATTTTTCCCACCTGAAACTATTCTGCACATATACAAATCTACCATCCGCCCATGTATTGAATATTGCTGCCATATCTGGTCGGGTGCCCCTGCTGCTCTCCTTGGGCTTCTTGACAAAATACAAAGGAGGATCTGTAACGTGGTTGATACTGACTTGGCAGACCGGCTGCAGCCACTCTCACACCGGCGTGATGTAGCTTCCCTGTGCCTCTTCTACAAGTACTTTCATGGCTTCTGCTCCGATGAGCTTAGATCACTGGTGCCGCCCAAGCACGAATTTACACGAGATACTAGATTAGCAACTAGGTCCCACCCTTTTACAGTTAAACAAATAAGATGTAACCGTAAATTCTACTCCAACAGCTTCTTTTCTCGCGCTTCCCGCCTGTGGAACTCCCTTCCACAACTCTGCTTTCCCGACAGTTACAATCTCCAGGTGTTTAAATGTAGGGTCAATAGACACCTCCTATCACACTAACTCCCAACTATTCTCACAACACTCTCATCTACCCAACCCTCATTCTCGGTATCCTCACCTGCCTATCACCCACCCTCTGTTATTTCCTATATTTAACCAGCCTTTCTCCACTCTACGTAGCCCCCTGCACAGTAGTGGCAGTGACATGCCTTGCTCGGGGTGAAACGCTTATAAAAAAAAAAAAAAAAATGAGATACATCATTTGTTTAAAACACTCTGGTAGCCTAATAGTTATGGCCGGTAGTGTATGTTGAAGAAAGGATAAGAGAAATATGGGAGTCAAAGTGATAGAAGATAGCAATTGAAGTTACACTTTTTGAGATCGTATCTATCAGAGAAGCAAGTATATGGAAAGGAGATTCACAGGTGGGAAGTGCGAGAAAAGAAATTGCTACAGTAGAAGTGGTGGTAAAGGGGTGGGACCTAGTTGCTAATCTAGTAACCTCAGTAAATTCCTGTGGTCGGCGTATCAGCGAATAAAGCTCTCCAGAGCAGAAGCCGTGAAAATATTTGTAGTAAAGACAGAGACAAACCACATTCTGTCGGTGAGAAAGTGACTGAAAGCGGGCTGTGAAGTCAGGAGCGATTATATTGCTGACCCACCTTGGGATTTTTTCGAGAACCTCAAGATGAATAGCAAGAGTACCTGACCATATATGGCAACAATATTCAATGCATGGACGTAAGGTGGATTTATAAATGAGACAAAATACTGTAACGAGAAAAACTTTCTTTATGTCAAAATGAAACTTCTAGTCACAGACAGCAGTAAAATTTTTGAACGGTTTTCTCCATATATATGTTCTTTGTTTTTGTATATATTTTATATGCCTTGCTTTGGGACTGATTTTTGTGTGTCAAAAGTTGTAATTTATATAAATTATGTTCCTTATTGTTAGATTAGTTTCGGTATTCTAAAGTACACTTTCGGTCTTCCTTATTATTTAGAGTACTTTTGGTATTCTAAAGTGTACTTTCAGCGTTCCTTACCGTTTTGAGTATTTACGTCTTTTAAAAGCATATATATATATATATATATATATATATATATATATATATATATATATATTGTTACTTATTGTCTTGATTTCTTTCAGTATTTCAAATTTATAATTTCTGTGTTCCTTATTGTTTTTCCAAAGTGTACTGTAAGTGTTTCCTTACGGTATTTCAAAAGTATATATATGTTTATTGTTACTTATTGTCTTGCTTTCTTTCAGTCTTTCAAAATCATACTTTCGCTGTTCTTGACTGTTTTGAGTACTTTCGGTATTCCAAAGTATACTTTTGCTGTTTCTTATTATTTTGGGTTCTTTCCTTATTCCAAAGTAGACATTCTGTGTTCCTTATTATCTTTAGAACTTTCCGTATTTCGAGAGTATACTTTCGGTATGTCTTATTCCTTGAGTACTTTCATTATTTCAAAAGTTTAATTTCCTTATTTCTTATTGGTTTGGTATTTTCGGTATTCCAACTTATATATTCGGTGTTTCTTATTGTTTCAGTACTTTTGGTATTCCAAAGTATACATTCTGTCTTTCTTATTGTTTTGAGTACTTTTGGTATTCTAAAGTATACATTCGCTGTTTCTTATTGTTTTAAGTACTGTTGGTATTCCAAAGTATACATTCAGTGTTCCTTTTTGTTTTGAGTACTTTTGGTATTTCAAAGTATACATTCGATGTTCCTTATTATTTTTAGAACTTTCAGTATTTCAAGATTATAGTTTCGGTATTCCTTATTGTTTTGATTAGTTTTGGTATTCCAAAGTTTACATCCGGTATTCATTATTGTTTTGATTTCTTTTGGTATTCCAAATTATACATTCGGTTTTCCTTATTGTTTTAAGTACTTTTGGTATTCCAAAGTATACATTCGGTGTCCCTTATTGTTTTGAATACTCTCATTATACCAATCTATACTTTCAGTGTTCCCTATTGTTTTTAGTACTTTCAGCATTCAAATGTTTACTTTACATCTTCTTTAACATGAGAAAAATATCGTTGGACACTCAATGTTAACAATATATGCTAGTTCCGAGCACGCAAAGCTATATCTTATCTTTGCTCTATAAAATTAGATGTGTATTATATCGCTTTTTTATGAGCTGGGTATTCTGCGACACTCACATTAACTATCTTTGCGTAAACAGAAAACTTTTACTCGCAGACATTAATAAAATTTAACTACTGTTTCTCCATATATTGCATACTCCATTTTTTTCCAAAACGCTTGGTTTGATAGACGAGAATTATCACTAGTTTTAAACGTCAAGAAAGCAGATATTATCTTTTTAAATCTAGGAATATTGTCGTTGTATGTGTTACATCAAAGTACTTAGGCAAAGGTAGAGAACGTCTTTCAAATGACTGAATTAATTTTCTTAATCATAGGTATTTCACAAGGCAGACTAACACACACGAAACCGCGTTAACTTTTATTTTCAATGTTTTTCTTTCACTTCATGGCCTAAATAGTGTTCGTTTTAGTAAGGCATAGTAAGTTATAGGAAGGCAAGTGTTTGATTTTCGGTATTGATAAAAGGAGTCAGTTATTTGCCAACTACCTTCAGAGATTGTCCGAACATACGTATTTTCTTTGAGGTCTGGAGTGAGCATTAGATCTAGTAGATGTTTGTGGCAAAGTGCCTTAATGAACGTATTAAAGCTTTTGGGTCACTCTTATCAGACTAGCAGGTAATGCCTTGTGTCCACAGGAATACAAACATACAAGGAAATAAAACTAAAAGAATTTTCATTTGAAAATTAAAACCATAAAATTATATCTGTTTCTTTTTTCGGGGATAATGGTGTGTACTTTAGCTATAGGTGTTTTATGGTTGCATGTGACAAAGAAAGATAGTAACATTGTCTTACGATAAGCAATATGCCGAATAGATGAGATGAATGACCTGACTCTGCGGAGTGTCTGTAGCGAACAGAATGATTTTGTCATTTTTTGGCGCGATGTTTATTTTTAAAGAAGGATAAATTCCTTTTGAATGTTGGGAGAACATTTATTTAGGATTTATTTATTTTATTCTAAACAAAGTTTTTATACTATTTGTTTTATTTTATTGGTATTATGATGTTTATTATCATTTAATATTTTTATTTATTAAAAATAATGGTCTTACAAAGCTCATCAAGTCTGGATTAAATGTAGAGATTGCTTTTTTGGTATGGTTCAATACTAGATTCATTTTGGAAGTATTGAATGATACTTCTGATAACCAAATGGAACTTCAATATACTAAGCATTGTTAAAGAAACTGAAAAAACTATTAGCTTCATTCTATTGTTTCAAAAAGTACCTAACTTCTTTTGCCAAGCTTCATATGTTTACAATAATATTTATTGCAGATTATGAAACCTTACTTTCCAGATTTAATGGAGGTTTAATTAGTTCAAACAATACTGTCGGTAAATAAATATTCTCCACTCTGAAACATATATCCCACAAAAAAAGGAAACGTCTCCAGCCTATCGTTATATCCACGGCAAATGTTCAGATGAAATTCTATTTTTTTGTTCTATAAGTTCAATATTTTACAGATCGGACAATGCATACTACGTCCACAGAGATAAATCAACCTCGTTTCGATCTGTGTGTTTGGAATATTACAAGACATTTCCACTCGCACAATATATTTTCCCCAAAACAGCCAGTTTGCAGAACTGAATTCCCGCGTGGGTGTTTCAAAGAAGACTACAAACTTAACCAATTCAAATCAACGGTCAAAATCATTATCTACATAATGTTCACTTCCTGCCACACCCTTTTTCACTGATATCCTATACCTCATTTATAGATATTATTCTAACCAAAAATCACATTTTGTGTGGCTCTTGAGTCTTTTCTTTCGTAGATTCTAATATTAATCAAAATATATACACTACAGTCATTTGACTGTTCTTTTTTCTCTGCAGCAATTTGAGATTAGACATCATTTATATCTCATTTATAATTATGATTGAAATCCATAAGTGACACATTTGACTTATATTTTGTGTGTTCCAGTATTAAACTCATTATATACACTGCATTCACTTAACAGTTATTGTTTCTCCGTAGTAGTTTAAAATTAGGAAAGATGTGTAAGAGTTAAGGAATTGATTTCAGTTGTACGGGTTATCAAACCGTCACTGGTTTTAAATAACCAGTGACGGTTTGATAACCCGTAAAACTGAAATATATTTCATTGTGTTATACAGGAAGAAAGTGTCAACACCTATAATATGTGGTCAAACATGGATCTCCATGCAATAAACGTAACCTTTGAATGAATTGTGCTACTAGGATCACATGACTATAAATATTTTTTATATAATGCGCTCGGACAGGAGTCTGAGTGTATTCTGTGCGCTGCATCATTGAAGAGATTGTTTTCTGAGTAAATTACTCTAGTGAATGATTATGAGAGCATTACTGTGTATTGTTTGAAAGTTTCGTTTAGTAAGTTGACTTTACGCGAAGATAACAAAATATTACGAGTTGCTAATGTCGAATTGCCGAATGTTCCATTCAGAACAACGTTACATAACTAAAATTATAAGAATCTTTCTTTTTTCTTTTTGGCGACTGTGTATTGGATTTACCGTTTTTGGAGAATTACAGTGTCGTTTTTGCAAATATATTAGTCTTACGATTTAACCCATAACTGGATGGTTGAAGGGTTCATACCTCTCCCAAGTGTACTTACTCGTAAGTGAATATAATGAACATTCGAATGCAGCTCACCGATCTCTCATTCCAAGTCGATATGAAAAAGCCCACGCATCCGATGTTTTGGAGTTGTAAAGAGGAGATATCACAACCTTCCAACTTTATTTTGTGTTATATCTTTTAATTTTTGTATGCGTGCACTGGAGTTGATTTTAATCTTGACAAATCTTATAAAAAAAAACTTATGTGAGTTGACTATCATGCATAAGTTAAAAAAGTTGAGTTAACTTCAAAGACATTTTAGCGTTTGCCTTAACATAGGTTCAGAATTTATTGCGGAGAGCGTTAACATTGAATTAACAGCACCTTTCTGACTACTAATCAATTTTACCAGCGTTTTATTCATTCCCATTTTAAGACATACAGACACATGGTGGTGTGATAGTTATCGATATGGAAAATGTAACTAAAGACGTGCGCTCGAATTTCAGTTATATTTAAATTGTAGAGTTTGTAAAGATGCTCTCTGAAAAGAAATCAATATGATTATTGTAAACATTCCACAAAGTAAGAATTCTGGCGAATAAGCTCTCTGAATAGATATATATCCTGATCAATGGAACATCAAGAAAATATGGAGGATTAGTCAACGGGAATATAGTACGATGGATGCTCACACTGAATGTCTAAACTGGTGAGTCTAAGGGACGTAACTCGTTCGAACATCTGCCGTCGTAATAGTATTTAACTTTTGGAATGTCAATACCAATAAACCTTCAGATTTCAGTCTCGCACGTTCTGTCATCTGTTAGAAAACATCCTAAGTTTTTTTTTAATTTCTGTACCTGCTTGCTTTTAGCATTTCTGATCTACAAGTGATATTTTGAACTAATTACTGGCTATACATTTATTTTTTGTAGTTTTTGTTTAGTCATTTATTCCGCTATCTTCATACAGTTTGATTCTGTGTCTACAATCAGGGCTGTGTCATCCGGGTCATTCATATATTGCTAAGATAGTGGCCGCCAATGACGAACCCTGGCACAACTCCTAGTTCTCTCAGAACTCGATTAGTTAGCATAACTAAGTTGCCTTGATAATTCTTTCTACATAGCAAAGCGACCAATTAAGCTCAACTTTATTTATTAGTGAGATACCAAGTGGATAATACTTTAACGATGAAAATAATTCTTCAGTCAAACGTTTTGAATCCTATCGAGTCTTGACTTTTATTTTTGTAAATGCTCTATTTGGAGTTTCAGAGCTCTTCTTTAATATTTCAAATTTCTATACCTTCTTAGAATCGATAACAAAATAGTTTCTCTTTGTCTAAGGCTGGTTAGTTTAGGTTGACGGCAAAGGCTTATTTAATGCTGAAATCTATGGGTTATTTCATCACGAAATATAAATATTTTGAACATGATTGCTAAAGAAAAAAGGTAATGTTCATTTTAATATAAAATCTGGTCTTGATATTTCTACTATAAAATGTAGTGCTGGATATTTTGCTTTAAAAATATATTGCAATTAATTTTACTATGTATATATTATTGATAATTTTGCTATAAATATGTATTGTTAATGATTGTACTATAAATAGATATTGCAGGTAATTTTACTCTAAAATAGAGTCTCTTGTTTGAGGGGGTTACTATTTGGCAATAACTAGTAACATACTAGATGCTAACACTCAGGGTAGACCTGAGAACAACAGCAATTAAGAAGTGGTTTTTTACTCTCAATTCTTCAGATCAGAGGTCTTGCTACATGATGTACTCTATCGTCATACCCAGGACTATTCTCGCGGCTTTGAAAACAGTTTCCCAAGTAATGATTCCCCCAAGTAATGATTTTTTTAATAACAAGTCGGAAAAATAGATTATTAATGCCAGGCGCTGCCACCTGCCAGGAAGTTCCTAACATTCAGGATAGATGTAAGGTGAATCTCTGTCACTTAAGGCATTTCCAAAACAGAGAAATGTGGATAGAAGGGTGGGAATTGTTTCCACTTAATCATAGAACTCACACATTAAACTCGGCCTTTTGACACCTTCGACTCGAGTGGGCGTTCTGATAAATCATTCCATACTTTTCAAAAGAGCATTAACTCGAATCAAAGAAAACAGCTTATGCCGGAATCTGAAATCTGCATGCAGAGTTAGTTCTTCCCGCCGGTAGTCAAGAATGCTTAAAAAAGAAAATCTCTAATGAAAGCAAACGCTTGAACTATAAAAGAGGGTTTGAAGATATATTTAAGCGAACTGGGGATTTTGTTGCTGTCAAAATATATTTTTTAAATAAGAAAGAAGAAAAAAATAACAGAATTTTCTAATTACCTGGCTACTCAGTACACCACCTGTCTTTTTTAAAATGAATTGAATCAATTACACGAATAAAACAAAGAATATGATTTTTTCATTAACCTTCAGGAAAAAAAAAATCGTTTAAATTTCTAATAAGCATAATGCACTCTTGTTTTTATTTTAGATTTTGTCTCTTAAATCTTTACTTTTTCAGAATATTTTTCCATTGATTACTTGGCGTTGAATGCAACTTTGATTTTTCAACAGTTTAAATCGGTGTTGCTTTTTGTGCTTTTATGAGGCCAGATATAATTAAAATAACTTGATTCTTCTTTCATGTGCCGTAACGCTTCAGCACGAAGGCGATCATGTCCCTCCACATCTTCCTCTTTCTTTGTAGCTCTTAATACGTTCTGTCTTTTAATTTCTCCAAAACCCTGCTGTGCCATTCATTTGCTTAAACCTATCAAGTATATCATGTGATGTTATCCCCGTCTCTGTCCGCCGCGTGAGAATTAGATTCTCCATGCTCTTCTCCCTCATTCAGTCAGTTAAGTATCATACGTGAAACACGCTTGGGTGATCGTCTCGAAAGATACATGACTGACTGGGCAAAACATTATCCCGCAGTTGATTGCCATTGCTTTCTGCGTTAGACTGGTTGCCAGCCAAGGCTATAGAACCCAATCTGTCCTGTCCTGATCTATCAGAACGCCCACTCGAGTCGAAGGTGTCAAAAGGCCGAGTTTAAAGTGTGAGTTCTATGATTAAGTGGAAACAATTCCCACCCCTCTATCCATATTTCTCCGTTTTGGAAACGCCTTAAGTGACAGAGATTCACCTTACATCTATCCTGAATGTTAACTGGAAGGAAGAGACGGATTAATACCTTTCCTAAGCGTATTTGCGCGTAAGTGAATTCAATGAATTCAACTGGAATTCGATCACGGCTCCCCAATTACCCGATATCCACTGCACCACAACGCACATACGTGTCCCAAAAGTTTCAACTGTCTCTTTCTGATGTTAAGTATAAGGTTCTAAATCGTTTCCATTCTTTTCAAAATCTCCACGGGGCTCACATGTTCTATCCATGGTATCTTCATGATATCCTCATTTCTGTTGCTTCGAGTCTTTTCTCTATCTTTGAGGAGATTGACCAGCATTCTTCGTTGTATAGCACTAGAAATATCACATAACCGTCTAGTGCTCTTTTTTTGTTTCTAATGACATTTTCTTGTTTTCCAAGCCTCTGCTCAGCTTTTGGAATGTCAATGCCAATACACTTTTGGATCTGTGTCACACTTTCAGTCCTCTGTTAGAACACACCACAGGTATTTAAATTTTTGTACCTGCTTGATTTTATTATCCCCAGATTTTAAATGATATTTGGGATACTTCTTTTTACTTAAGAACATGCATTCAGTTTTATTGTAGTTTATATTTAGTCCTTTCTTGTCGCTTTTTCTTTCGCTACATTTCTCTGGCAAGACTTCTAGTTCTATCAGTTTTCAACGGTAGAATTTTAACTATGATGTTACGGCGGCAAAACATGACGTAGATAACCAGAGAAGAAGCAAAAAATATCTCCAGGAAGCTAAACGATTGAAAATGTCGTTTAGAAACAAAAACAAAAGAAACAAAAGGTTAAATGCAATAAATCTCTATCCTTTCATGTTGCAGTTAAGTTTTTAAGATTTTCACACAAATCACGATGTTATCTAAAACGACACAAATATGATTCTATTAAAAGACTCTTAAAATACCAATACATATGACCAACATAGAATAATTGAAAGATGGGGTACATTTTTCTTAAAATTTGAAAGAGACAGTAATTTTTTCTGGTTTTCAGTTTGAGTTTGAGTTTTGTTTTACGGTACATCGATCTCAGTGGGTTATTTAATGCTAAAAAGCAGGGTTTTAAGTTATTTTTTTAAAAAATCAGTTATAATGAGAAGGTTGATTTCATCAGTTTTTAATTAACTTATTTTTAGCCTTTTTTATTTAAGAATCTGAAAAATCTTCTAGTTTTGTATTAAAAAATGTTTTGCTGAGAGTAATTTGTTTCCTTAAAAAATGTACATTTTTCTATAAAAGTCTGTTTTTATACTTTCATAGAGTTTTGACCTCAGTTTGGGTTTAATTATTTGCCTATAGCTGGGACCCTAAAAGTTACTACCACTCCGGGTCAAGTTAGAACTGGGAACAACAACAATTAATAGGTGGTTCCATGCTCCTCACAGTCTCCAAATCAGAAGCCTTGCTGCCTTATGCAGTTTACCGTCATGCACAAGACTAACATTTTTCTGGGACACAAAAAAATCTAATGAAGAGTCTGCAATATTATCAGTCATTCACTGGCACCTCGACGTCCATTAGTTTCCACTAATTCCACTTGTTATATACTGTATTCTTAATCTTTGTTCATTTATTGTTCTCACTTAATAATGCTTTCTTTCTTATACCGGGTGTTGCAGAAAATCCGACACTTGACAAAA
The DNA here is from genome assembly GCA_037127315.1 of Ascarosepion bandense. NCBI lineage: Eukaryota > Metazoa > Mollusca > Cephalopoda > Sepiida > Sepiidae > Ascarosepion > Ascarosepion bandense. The sequence goes on along the minus strand of JBBBDQ010000474.1, from coordinate 432,006 downwards.
AGAAAACGAAATAGGCAATAAAAAAGTCGTATATGCAGAGACACGACAATTGATTTAAAAACAGTTAGAGTTAAATACTACATTAATTTTCAATGTAATCGGCGGCGGCGGTCACGACCATCTCAAGGCGATCACGAAATGAGTCACACGCTTTGGCAATCATGTCCTTGTCCATAGCGGCTAGCGCCTCCACGATGACAGCTTTCAGAGAGTCGGCCGTGTTGTAGACGTGCTTACTGGTCGTGGCCACGATCACGCAGTCAGAAAAAAATGCAGTCACCGCTGAGTTCTACCAGGAGATGCTGAGGAGCGTAGTGAAGCTCTGAATGGACGAGATCAGAACTGGACAACCCTATGTCTTCTAACAGGCTCCGCCGCTGCACACAAGGGCAAAACGACCCGGTTGTGGCTGCTCAACAACGTTTCTCACCACTAGTCGTTGGAAATGTGGCCACCCTCCACATTCGACTGCAACCCACTTTGACTATTTCTCCTGGGGGCGTGATCGAGGCCAAGACAAACAAATACGCCCACAATACGGTCGAATCTATGGACAAGGACATGCTCGCCAAAGCGTGTGACTCATTTCGCGCCCTCCATGAGATGGTCGTCGCCTCCGGCACCGGTTAGATTGAAAAATAATGTATGTCACTCTAACTGTTCCTAAATAAACTGTCTTGTCTCTGCATACACAACTTTTGCCTTTATTACCTATTTTGTTTTCTTTTTGTCAAGTGTCGTATTTTGCTGCAACATTCTGTATATAATTTCACACTCAGTAATCTCTCGCATCTTAGAAGTGTTAATAAATTGGTGTGAGTTAAATAATTAACAAAAACATTACATAATGAGGAAAAGTGGCTTAGAGAAGTTATCTTTCACATTACATACGGTCTGCAAGTGGGGTAGATGGAAACAAATTTGCCTAAATGAGAACCAGTGCAACAAGTGAGAGGATTATTGAGGAGACAAATGTAGTTTAGTTACAAAGAATAGGAAGCGGCGAAAAAACATAATCACTGTTAAAATGCCGCCCATTCATTATAATCAGAGGCAGCGAAATTCGGTAATTACTGCCCCCTGACGATAATTGCAGGTGGTGCCATATTTAAAAAATTGCCCTATTTCTTGGTATATTTTATAGCAAAAATTAATAATCTCTTTCCTTCTGGAAAATATAACTAATCAACTACAGACACAGAAGGTTGCGTTGAACTTTTTTATTTCATTTCATTTCTAATTTTTTCTTTAGGAAATATTCTGTCAATATATTTGTTAATATTTCCGAGTTCAAATTATATGTCTTATTTTTCATTTGGATTTACATGAATCAACCCAAAATTGTTAGCGGGTCAAATATAAACCGCGTCTAGAGATTATATGCAAGATATGAATTGTTATAAAGAGTTGCGTCTTTAATGTTAAAAGTCCTATTATAATGTTGTTTAGATTCTACTCAATATTATTAACTTAGATATATAGTGATAAAGAAAACTATTGTCTTGTTTGGAAAATATTTTTACAAAGTTAACAAAACAGTCTAATTTGACTGTCAGTAGTTTATTTGCAACGATTTATTTGATACTTTTACATTAATCTACCTTGAAAAACTAATATAAATAAATAATATGAAAAGATTTCATAAAAAACTCGTCAAATTTTTAAAGGAAAACATAAAAAACATTTTATTTTAAAAAGATAAAAGATTTTGTTTTATTAACCAAAATAATAAGAACCTCCTAAAACTTATTGCACAAATGGTCCTTTCTTTTCAATAACTCTTAGCAAGCTATTGTCAACAGCTGATGTTAGATTTGCAAATTTAGCAGCTGGTAAGATGTTTGCATCAAATTTAACTGCCTCCCAGAAGTCACACTTGCTAGTGAAATGCCTTCCATTAAATTAAATATATCTCTTTATAATGCTCCACAGATTCTCAATGGGATTCAAGTCACAGCTATTTGAAGGCCAGTTCATCAGAGAATCTTCAACAAATCCCTTTTATTTAAACCAGGATTTAGTAAACTATGATGTATGACTTGGTGCGTTGTCTTGCATAAATATCATGCATCTACGCTTGGCCAAAGACTGGTTATCAAGTAATTCAGAGAAATTGTAAAATCCTTGGATAAGAACAGCGAGTAATCAGTTAAATTTGAAACTGACAGCTGAAAGCTACCAAGCCAATTGGTAGGTGGTTTATATGACAGCCTGGGAGATTCCACTCTGCCATGTAGTCAAGTCTATTCTGTATATTCTGATTGGCTGATTATTCCAGTGTGGATATTGTGCTCAATAAATATCAGCACAATATTCGCTCATTGGGTCAGAGGAAAGAGGGGTATCTTTCCACGCACACCTCAGTACTTTTGCAAGTATCGTTGATTTTTAGAGAGTTATTCTCCGTGTTGGAAGTTCGTTTGTTCGTGTCGTTTTTTGTGTTCGTGTTGGTTACTTTGTCCGTATTGTTCGTTTCGGTGTTCGTTGAAGTACCGTGAGTTTTGAGAGTTCCGTTGATCATGTCCCTACCAAGAGCCTCCGTCGTCAGGAGGACCATGTCCGAGACCGATATAGGTCCTTCCAAGTCCGCGGTACCCCCCACCTCGGCTTGGTGTGGAGGGACCGCTAAAAAGGATGCCCTCGCCTTTAGCAAGAAGACTATAACCGACAAAGATCCGTCAGAGTCGCTGGTGCCCTCCACCTCGGCCTGGTTACGTTAAGAAGGATGCTTCCTATTAGGAGGATGCTAGGGAGAGATTTGCTGAGTCCATCTCTGGTACAAAACTCTTCTCTGTGCCAGAAAGTCTCAAAGATATTGAGCCGAGGATCATCTTCCTGCTGACTAAGGATCCCAAAACACACGAGTCTGTGTGGGTCAACAAGGAGACGGTAGAGGAAGCCATCAAAACCCTCCAGATCAAGGCGAAGATGCTCTCAAGACGTAGCCACGTGATGTGGGACGTCCTACTCGGGTCCGGGGAAAAAGCCAAGGAGCTGGCCGGTGCTACCTTGACAACAAAGGCGTTCCGTTTACAGATGAAATACATTGACACCCGCAAGACACGAGTAACTTTACATGAGGTGCCCATGGACATATCAACAAACGACGTCCGGGCGTTTTTTGCCCAGTATTTCAAGTAGCGGTGATGACTACTGTCATTTCGAAATCCGGATTCGTAAAGGGAGACATTACTCTGCAGGTGACATACACTCGCAAGGAGTTTGGAGAAATCACCAATATACTCACCTGCAGAGGACGTTCGATATTTGTCGTGGTCGAGGGAAGGAGGCCGTTTTGCTGGGTCTGTGGAGCGTCGGATCATGTCGCCAATGCATGCCCCACGAAGAACCCTGCTCCAAAGACCCAGGCATTGCAGGTATCTACTCAAGTGTCAACCAAAGCTTCGTCACAACCTTCGACTCTAGATTCGCAAGTGTCCGAGAAGGAGACGCCAAAAGAATCCTCCACGGCGAAGGAGGCTGAGTGGAAAACGGCCGTCAAGAAGGGGACAAAAAGACTCCTCAACAGCCTGAGAAGGCAAAGTCCTCACCACCACAAATGTCTCCCCTGAAGACGCCCCCGATGTCTTCACCAGTATCGCCTCCAGTGTCGCCTCTAGAGTCGCCTACGGTGTCACATCCGCCTCCGAAGCAGGACGTCCCGAAAAGGAAGCCGAAACGTTCCCCTTAGAAGTCAACCTAGGAGGAGATGGAAGTCGAGACACCAGCACCTCCAGCTTCATCCCTGAAGAGAGTTCGTGACGAAGAGGATGAGGAGGAGCAGCTAGACACACTTAGAAAGAGTCGAAGCAGAGAGAAAGAGGGAAAACCCATTTCCGTATCGTCTCTACCAGTGTCGCCAGAACGTCAAACTTTTTCATATGCGGAAAAAGCCAAGAGTCTTCCGGCTTCCTCTAAAAAACATTGTCTGATCACTCTCTCCCCTATAACACCATGCAAATATCCCACCCCTAGTCCTTTACCCACTCCCACCCAGCCCAAGAAAAAGAAGCCTCTTCTTCAGGGGGAAGCTGTACTGAAATTGAAAAGAAAGATATCAGCAAAGAGTGGTCGCCCCAAAGACGGTCGCTGCTGAAAACACTCTTAAAATTGACAACAATTAAAGACAAGAACATTGAGGATCCCACAAACTTCCCGAAGTCTCCCGGTGTGCTTAATCTCGTCCGGAACACTGGCGGCAAACTTCGGGTGTGGGAGCATTTCAACGCCGCAGACAAATTTTAAAAAGACATTACCATGTTCTGGGGTAACACTCAGGAATTACGCAAAATGAACAGGAACTGTGCAGGTAGAGTCCCAGTTTTGCTCCATCTCTTTATAGGGCCGTAAAATTAACCATTTCCTGGTTGATTAAACACGCCCAATCTTAATCGGGGACTGGATTGCCGTCCTGAACCGCTAGCGAGAGGCGTGGTGATCGTATCCCGGTTGATAGATACCTGGTCTCGGCGATAGATACCTGGTCGATCATCCTGGTGGGAGAATGTGGACGTAGACGAATAGTTGGCCTTATACACCGGCTAGCTACCTGGATAGAATGTTGGTGAGAGAAGCCGACGTAGATTTCTTAGAATGTCCTACATCCATTGGTTAGGCCACTCGCTATACAAACTCTTTTGTGCCAGGGTGACGTTAGAATTAAGGCCTAGAATGGCTGGTTACTGGAAATTCAATCTGTCCTTACTGGACAGACGGGACTTTCGACGCCAGCTAAATACTGTAGTGCAGCTGGCGTTAACTGGGGGAGTCATTGGGAATAAGTGGTGGCAGAATTTTAAGAATATGATTAGGTCTTTTAATACCGAATTCAGCCAACGGCTTAAACTAGACAAGGCAGACAAGGTGAAGACGCTTACAGCTAATTATTCCTGGGCGGAGGCTGGTGGGGATCCCCTAGAGATAGCTTTAGCAAAGGGGACCCTGGAGCGTTCGAATAGCGAGCGTTACATGGGTCAGGTAATTAGACATAAGTTAAGCATAATGTCTTCCGAAGCTGTGAACATGGGCGCAGGCGGCGATCGGTACATTCGAGTGGTACGAGACCCGGAAGGGCATAGTCTGCGGTCGACCAAAGGCATGTGAAAGACGTTTCGGCGGCATTCCGAGAGCCGGTTTACCAAGGAGCCTGGTCTTCGTGACGAGGCATGTTGCATTTCTTTGCCTGACTTCCCCCGGTTTTTGCCGGCTGATGCAGCTAGCTGGGAGGGAGAGATTACTGTGGGCAAAATCTACGCGGCTTTGAAAAGGTCGGCAGTGGCAAGTCGCCAGGTTTGGATGGCTTGCCCTATGAATTTTACTTGAGGCTGTCACCCATCTTTGTCCCGATTTTGATTGTCGTGTTCAACAACCGGTTCCGGCATCTGTCCATCCCCAACCGGTTCACCAGGAGCATGATCACGCAGTTGAGAAGCGACTAGAATGTTGGCAAAAAGCTAGAGGGTTACATGCCCATAACCTTGCACAGAGTTAAAGATTTTGGCCAAGATCTGGGTGAATCCTTTGCAGCTATTTGTTGGGACCTGAGCAGACTTGTTCTGTGAAGGGCAGAACAATTCAGAGTAACCTGCATCTGAATCGCGCGATTATAGAGAGCGTAAAAAACGATGAAAAAGTCGCGCTGATCAATTTAGATCAGTCCAAGGCATTTGATAGGGTTGACCATCTCTACCTGGCGGCTGTCCTGTAGGCCGCTGGATTCGAAACCAACTTCCTCAGCTGGATTAGCCTCCTGTATCAATACCCCACGCCTGTGGTAGAGGTGAACGGGATGTTGTCGGGTGTTTTGCCTTGTCACGGTCGGTCCGTCAGGGTTGTCTACTGTCGCCCCTACTTTATGCTTTGGCGTTGAAGCCTCTCTTTTGCCGGCTAAGGGACAGGGCGTGCAGTCTAGCCCTACATGGAATCGCTGTCCCTGGTGCAGCTCGAGCCAGGATTTCCACGTACGCCGATGACGTAACTGCTTTTGTCTCATCCCGGGATGACATTGAGGCGGTACAGAAGTCGTTTGAACGGTACGAACAGGTCACAGGGGCCAGGATTAACTACGACATGTCTTCCGGCTTGCGGTTATGTGCCTGGAAGGTTGCTACCCTCCCGGGGTCCTTCGACTGGACGGACGGCCCTGTCGGCATTCTTGGAGTGTGGTTTGGGACCGACCTACAGTTGGAGAAAAATTGGTCTGAAGTACAGGTGAAGGTCGGCGCGTCGGTCGAGATTTGGCGTCGAAGGAATTTATCCTGAAAGGGTTTGGCTGATGTGTGTGCCACATACGTCTTTTCCAGTATCCTTAACCGACTGGCTGTACTTTCACTTTGTGATCGGCGTGAGAAGGCGATCGAGCGTTTGCTATTCTCCCTTCTGTGGAGAGGACGCAAACATCACTTCGACAAACGTGTCTGTTACCAATGTCCGTGTCATGGAGGTATAGGAATGCCGCACTTGGCGAGTCACAAGCTCGCTTCAAGGGTGGTGTATCTCAGACGTGCGTTAATGGAAGACTCATTGCCGGGGGGATTGGTGAGGGTCATGTTCCTTAGACAAACTGTCACCCCCACCCATCTTGAGGCACTGCTGTAGGCCGCGAGAGCGATCGAGTTTCTGATCTTGGACGCCAGGGGCGGATTACGTCAGCAACTCTGAGTTTTCGCTTACCTGGCGGTTAGCTTGGAATCGGTTATCTCTCAATAATATGCTTTTCATATGGGGCCTGGCGGATTTGCCAGATTGTGAAGGCTGCAACTTTGGTTTAATTTGAGACGTCTTTGTACGCCTTCTACCATTGTTCGCGGGTTTGCGCTCTATGGGATCGTGTAGGCGAGTTGACTGCTCGTATCGCGCCGCGTGAGCTCGTGCTCATTGACCGTGCATACGCCTGTGAATGTGTGACCTCCGTTCTCTGGGTTGAAGCGGATGATGGTTCTGTCACTGCTGGCCACGGCAAGAATGGTTGAATAGTCGACGGGAAAGGAGGAAGTCTTGCGTGGTGTCTCTCTTTCACATCAGGATTTGACTCGATATTTTGATCATCAGCTCTAAATAAAGATCAGAACTGATTGGAAACGGTTGACTGCGACAGGCTTCAGCAAAAGGTGGGTGTCTGTGGCAAGTCTGGTTCGCGTGAACAGGGCTAGCCTTGATCTTCTCTTTTAGGTCTGTTAGTCGCATCCCGGTGGATTCCTTTGGATCCCTCCCCTGGTTAATTTAGAACATTTTGTGTACCAATTAATGTTAATGAATGTTATTCCCTGGCCTGTTCCAGGCATTGTCTTTTGTCATGATCCAGGCTGATATTCCGTGTTTCCACAGTTTTTTAATGTCCCGTTTTATCTCATCTGGGTCAAGATTATATCTTCGCATCGAGTTTATTTTCTCTTCTCCACTCACTGTAGAAAGAGTGCGTTTTGTTTTGTGGTATGGTTGGGTCCAACTAACATCATGAATTATATTTGTATTTTCACTTGAAAAATTTTGTTTTTGGGTATTTGAATCATACCCCTCCCCACATGTCATGTCATGATAAATTTTTAAACATATTTTTGTATATATTGTACATTATGAAATTTTCATATTCATTTGGGGTGTTTTTATGTCCCTGGTACGTAGGAGGTATTTTGGTATATGAGGGATTAAATGCTGATGGATAACTCATTTTTGGTGAAAGAGTAAATTGTAACGTATGTCTGTGTCGTGAATCAGATTAGCTAGGTATAGGATAGTTACTGTTGACCATCCCAGTTTTTGTCCCCACCAAAAACAAATTTGGCCTTGTGCCGTAATTGTATATTTATACAATAAATCTCAAGAAGAGAGAGACATATATTGAGGTACAAACCTGTTTATTTTTGTCTGCCAACTGGACACTAGTTATAAACATCCTTGAGAAGCTGAGTCTCATACTCTTACTTGCTTAAGAAAATCACAGTACCTCTTGGAATTCATTTAAACACTATCTTTCATCTTAAGTTGATCCACGAGATCATTACCAATAATCCCAGCCCACATCAAGATCACACCGCCTCCTTGTTGGGGCTTAAAAAGTTTTCTTGTGTCATGTTGCTTGCAAACCCATCGTCGAGCCCATCCATCGTGGCCATCGAGGGTGGTTCTTGATTCATCTGTAAAAAAGCACTTTACGGAAATCAGTTTTCATGTATTGTTTTGCCCACTGTAATCTTCTTTCCTTATGCTTTTTTGGTAAAATGCGTTTCTTTATTTGATTTTTTTACATCAGTTAACTTCGATAATGTTTCCTTGACATCATAGAATCTCCAAACTTTTTGTTTCCCTTGACATCATAGGATCTACCGCGGACTCAAATATGAACGCACTTGACGCATTTGGGTTTCTTATTAATTCTCTTCGGATATGTGATAGATCTCGCTTTGTTAAATTCTTTAATTCAGCCTGCGACTTTTTTTCCTTGGTTGAATTCCCATTTGACATATTTTCTTGATTGTTTGATAATCCCTTTTCAAATCCTTAGACATTTGATACGAAGACATTTTTTTGCTAATTTCTATAGTTCATTTCCTTCATTGTTAGGTCTTTTTTACGATCCATAGTACTAAATTCTAGTTCTTGCAAATAATCTCTTGACACTGTAAATTGTTATAATTACAGAAAAAATATTAAATATCATCCTTAAATTGATATTTTGTGACTTAATTGTTTTTATGCTTACTCGCTATAAATAATAGTACAAATTATTTCATTGGATAACACATATCTATGAATTTTACATAAAATATTTGACAATACATAAATTTTTGACAATAATAAATTTTTACATAAAATATTTGACAATATATTTTTTGTATATAATATCTAGACGCAGTTTATATATATATATATATATATATATATATATATATATATGTGTGTGTGTGTGTGTGTGTGTGTGTGTGTCTGTGTCTGTGTATGTATATATATGTATATATATATATATGTAAATTATATGTATAAATATAATACATAAAAATTATATATAAAAATTAAACATATAAATATATATTTAAAATATAAATATTAAATAAATATATAAAATAAATACATAAATATAAATATATATATATATATATATATTTTGTAAATAATATATATATATATATAAAATAAATATATAAATATAAATATGTAATATAAATGAAATAATATATGTAAAAAATGTATAGATACAAATATATAATATAAAGAAAATTATATATATAAAATAAATATATAAATTAAAAATATATAATATGAATAATATATAAATATATGAATATAAAAATAAATATATAATATAAATAAAATATATCAGTATATAAATTAAATATATAAATATAAATATATTATATATATAAATTATGTATATATATACATATAAAATGAATATATAGATATAAATATATAATACAAATAAATTATATATATATATATAAATAAATATATATAAATATATAATATATATATATAAATCAAATAAATATATAAATATAGATATGTAATATATATATATATATATATATATATGTGTGTGTGTGTGTGTGTGTGTCTGTGTGTGTATGTTTGTATGTATGTACAATAAAATCTCATACAATATAATTATACCTACAGCATCATCGATGTATTAAAATGATACAGAAAATAAAAGGAACTTAAGAGGTACATTTTTCTTCGGTTTTACTTTTTAAAAAGATCGTAAGAATAGCACTTTCCGAACCAAAGAATACTTGAAATAAATATTAGAAACAGAAAACTTGTGATTGAAAAAATTGTTTTTAGTTATTCTTACTTCGAGCATAAAAACCTGTTCACGAACCTCTTGTTAGAAAATTCCCACTGAGTGATGCCACGTCACTAGAATGCACTTGGAGAATTAAATCCTAATTTGCGTATTGCTTATCAGTTGATGGAGAAGAAAACCCGTGAGAAAACTGTTTAGCGCCGTCATAATTTGACGCCTGATACTGCTTGAAAGTAAACGGACGCCATGATGCTCTTTTTTTTTCGGAATGTTTGGTCTCCCGTTCACCTGCATATTGTGTTGAACGTTATCGATACGCTCGCGAATGCGCGAATTTAAGCGCGTAATTAGCAATTGCAAGATCAGATAATGAATGCCATCTTTTGATAAAATTGGTGCGAATTCTACCCACAAATGCAATAATATATATATAGATACATATATATATATATATATAGAGAGAGAGAGAGAGAGAGAGAGAAAGAGAGAGAGAAATAATAGCATTCATTAAAATAAAATAGCAGTTTATTTATCGTTTTAAGCGAAAAATTAACCAACGAAAGTGCTTGATGACAAATAGAGCGCCAATTCTATGAAAAAAAGTGATAATTACTACAAAACTTGAAAAGTGAAGAAAAGAGTAAATTAAATAAATATATATATATGGATTTTTTCTTTTCTATGCATTCATTTCTTACACATTCTTTATTGTCTTTTAATATTTCTTCCTTTATTTCTTTTTTATTTCTTTTAAATTTTCAACTCTTATTTCTGGTTTACCTTTTCTTTTCAATTCAACATCATGTTTTTTATTGTTTTAAGAAACTGAAAAAAATGTTATTTTTATGTTTTTCTATAACCAATACTTTAAATTTTACAAGATTTTTTAATGATTTCTCACTAAAATAAATATACACCTCTTGTACTTTTGTCGTGATAACTTTATTTTTTTCTTTTTCTCAAGTTTAATGTGCATGCAAAATAAATGTACACATTTGTAAAATTATAATCCCGTCCTGTCCTTTCGACAGATTAACGAAACTAACATTTGTTTCTATTTGTTGTTTATTTGATATTTTTAAAATCAAATTTTCTTTTGTATATTTTTAGATTTGCTTTTTTTTATTATTATTCAGTCGTATTTTCTTGTTCTTCGCTTCGGATCTCCAATTATGTCATCTTTTTTCTGTCTCTTTTTTATTTCTTTCATTCATATTTAACACATTTTTGTACAAGGATCTAAATTCTATTTTCATTTTCATTTAACCATTTTGTTTCACTTCTTTCTTTCTTGTAAGCCACCTTTACAAATGCTTATTTTCGTGGATTTGGTGTTTACTATTTCATCCAGAACGATAGCCTTAATTTCAACCTCTGGAAAACATCTCTCGCACTTGCTGTCAAAAAATGATTAGCAAATAAATGCAGATGATTTAGATTGCACTGGGATCGTTTCTCAGTGTATGCTTCATTTTGTATATACTACTAACCTCATCGATCTCAGAGAAGCATAACCCATCAACGACTCCTTGTGATCGACGAGGGGATTGTCGATGGTTGTGTAACTTTTCTCTTTTAAAGGTAGGATGCTGACTCTACACAAACCTTTTTATCCTCTTGGCTAAGAAGACAGGTTGGCAATCAAGGCTATAGAACCCAATTTAGCTGGTAGCTGGAGAGAGAAGAGATTGTTTGAAACTTTTCTAAAGGTATTTACCTGTAAACGAATGCAACGTTTTCAAATGGAATTCGAACTTGGCTCTCTGATTTCTCATTCTGAGTTCATTTTCATATACCCCATTCTATCTATTCATAGTAACTTATGGCGAAGCAAGGATTAAAACAGTTCTATGCCTCGATTATTTCTATTGTAATGAGTACAAGACCTACTTGGGTTAATGCTATTTACGTAGCGCATTTTTGTGAGTTAGTGATATCATTGTTTTGGCTGGTATGGTAGAGGTGCAATAGATACTGGCTGTTAAATCGGAAAGCAAATTTTAAATTCCAGTCGGGTTTGTGATGTTCACAGACATATAGTTACCATTGGGAAAGTTTTAAACGCCCTCCACCAAATATGAGTTAAAAAGCACACGTTCTGGAAAAGACATTGTAGTAACAAAATGAATAACTAAATGAGTTAAAGCTATATTAAATAAAAAAAAATATTTATTCTTGCAATTCAAATTGTTTCAGTTTTAATTAACACACATAAGAATGATAAAACAAATCTAATATAGTAAAGTTTTGTAATTTGCTTGAAGCATTGTATATAATAGGTATATGGTTATGTCTTGAAGGCTGTCACAATGCGTTGAGTAAAATAAATGAAGGTAAAGAATTTTTTGGGTATTAACTATTTATTATACATTAATATTTCGAGATCAAAATGGCAGAGAAATGTGTGTCTGTCCGAGTGTGTTCCTGGCCTTTCAAAGAAAAAAAGGCCCCAACTATAAATCACACACACACACAGAGAGTAAAATTAATGACAGCAGCAACAGCCAGGAATGAGCATTTTTGAATGGCCTGGAATTCACTCGGACAGACACACATTTCTCAGCCATTCTGAAGATGAGATTTTGATCTCGAAATATTAATGTATAATAAATAGGTAATACCCAAAAACTTCTTTAGCTTCCTTTATTTTACTCAACGCATTGTGACAGCCTTCAAGGCATAACCATATACCTATATCTAATATAGCTATTTTTATTTACATCAGGAATTTTGTCCTTAACCTTATTGTTATTATCACATCGTTTCGGCCGTAGCGTAATTTGCCCTTTTTTAAGGGTACGTCTAATTGCTAACTATTAGCAAACTTCATACTGAAGGAATTATTTAATTTTCGATTAATTCCACTTTTCTTAGCTCAGTATAATTTGTCTTTTTTTCTTCGCACTGCCCAGTTATTATTCACCATGCTTTTCTTGGGTCTAACTATGTATATTCGGTATCCGACCAGGGAAATGAAATTCACAATTATCATGCAGTCATATCCACAAAATAGTACTTTAATTCAATACGCATTTTATCTTAAGCTTGTTTTACAACATAAATGTTGACTCTTCTAAATGACCTTTGTTTGGGTAATTTGTTATTTATTGGTTTTTACTCATGCTATTTGATGGTGCATAATTCAACCTATTTCCGAAGCAAATATTAAGGAAATTATGTTATTCTATTTAAGGGTAAATTATTAAGATGGCAATGATGATGATATCTAATCATTGTTGAACTAAAGCAAGAAAAATCTTGAATATTTTAACGTAAACACAACAAAACTGCTTTCATATAATCATTATAGAGAACATTTTCTATATGGCTGAGATTAACCAGTAGGAGGTCAATGTCTTGTATCTTGTTTGCTTAATGTTTCTAATATGAAATATTAATATTCTGATGACTTTATAAACAGGCTACAAACTAATACACATAAAACAATTTACTGAAAAACACAGGAATTAAACTCTATAATTATAAGAAAAGAAAATCTCATGCTGTATATAGGAAAAAGCTACTTTTTCAAATTAGTGCATTCAACGCGAAGCTCCATCAAATTTGCTAATGTCTTGTTCATTGTGATTCTCGAATATTCCGCTCTATTGACACCCATTCTGATTCCCTGGGAGAGCATCCAATGCAAGCCATAGACCATGATTTGATCGGCGACACAAGACGCATCCATTATTCCCTAACACTTGATCAGACTTCATTAAATACCGTATATATCTTAATCAGAACAGAGAGGGCGCTAATCATTTCTCAACTTAACCCTCTAGTTTGATTACCTGTGATCTACGAGAATTTTGCTTGACTGCTATTAGTTGAAACCCCTTGTTGTGGCCGGTAGGTAATTGGCTGGTCGATTTAGAATTGCTCTGTCTTTTGTCTGAGCGCAGGTTAGTCATTTTCAGATCTCTCTCGAATAAATCATTGCAGTAATGGCAATACAATGAACGAAAAGGCGTTCCTCAAGAGGCTGCATCATCATTTCTTTCCCTAGACTAAGAAATTGAACGACTGATTTCTATTAAGTATTGAGTAGGTCTGTCTTATATAACTGCATATCAGTAGTAGTGGTACCCCAGCAAAAATAAATAATTCAGATATAAAGATAATGGTAATATTAACCATTTTTATATGCAAAATAAATATTCGGCATTTATTGATATAAGCGTAAATGCTACTATCGACTAAAATTTAAAAACTGTTTTTCTCAGAGCAATTTTGTAGAAAAATAAATTAGCTTTTTCCTAAGTTAAGTTAAACCATTCTTTCTAAGTAGTGTAGAAAATTTAAATTATGTTATTACCATCTTTTCAAGTTATTTCTATGTTATTTTCATTTTACTTTTTACTAGCAGTATAGCCCGGTGTTGCTCGGATTTAATGAAAGCTTTAAAACTAATCCATGGTCCTGGAGCTCAGACTCTTTGGACGTTGGCACGAAAGACTAAAAAGCAATAGTTGTTTCCAGTTAAAGCGAAACCGTAGACTGAATGTAAAATGAATGGATGTAAGTCAAATTTTGATTTCCTGGTATCGATAGCAAATAAGATCTTTCGTCGTAAACTGAATTTTGAAGGCTAAATAAGCCCTCTGAGAAAATGGTATCATGGCTAAGTCTAACAACTAAAATTATACCTACTTAGAGCCAAACCCGAAGCAAAAACTAAGAGAAAAGGGCTGAAAAACTGATTTTGATCAGACTCGGTAGGATATCGGGGCATCGATTTCTAATATCGGTGTTAAAAGAGTCATCCAAGGATAAACTAACCTAAGTAAATCCATGAAAACTTATCGTACCCATCGGGAGTAAAATTGGAGAAAATGAGCCATATTGATGGCTGAATATCGATTTTAGATCAGATTCGATAGAATATCGGGGGTATGGATTTCCGATATCGGGAATATTATCGATTTTCTGCACTATTGTAAGAACTGCAACCTTGAAACTTCTGAATATTGTTTCTTATGTATTTGTCTATGAGTGTATCAAATTTTATTAAAATCAGACCACTCTTTCTATAACCCGATTTTTTCGATTATCGATTTTCGATATTTATCGGGGGTACCTCGACACAACTTAAGCTTAGAACACTTGCAGACGCTTATAGTACATCTGTGTAAATTTTCAAGAAAATCGGTTCAGCCGTTTCGGAGACTATAGGTAACGGACACACACACAGACACACACAGGCAAAGTTCCATTTGTAAATAAGTTTAGATTATGTTTGCAAGTCCTTAATTGATGTGGATTCTCTTATTTGTTACAGCACTCTCAATTTTCGTAGTTCCATTAATTATAGTCCCCGCTAAGACCTACAATATTTATTCGCTGGAATTTCTTTTTAATTATGTATCTTAGTAAGTGGTTTGATATAGTTGACTGTTTACATATTTATGAACAAGTTTAATGGCATGTAGCCTGCCTGCGAGAAAGCATCGTTCTTGAATTAGCTATTTATGTATAGGACTCTATTTTCTAGGTTATTATTTTCATTTTGAAGCCACTTTTGATGTTCGGCAAATTTGCACTTAGGGCAGATTATCCTACTTTATTTCCTTCTAAATTACATTTTTTAAACTGTCATATGGTATTTAAATTATTTATAATTTTTGGACAGTTGCCTTCATCTTTATTGTCATCTCCCAAGACACAGTGACTTGACCCAAAGAGTTGTGAGTTCAAACCTGGTGACAGTAGTAACGAACAAAACCATAGAAAGTTGAGTTAAATGAAGATATCTACGACATACAGAAGTGACATGACTCATTGAACAAGAACAATCTATCCAGATGATCAAAATAAAGAGTTTGGTTCCAAATTCCAGTTACATGAAAAAGGTCGGAGTGTCTTCTTCTTCTTCTATGGTGTTTAAATTATGTATTATGTTTGGACAGTTCTAAACATCGTATTTTGGCTTTAATTTCAGTAGAAAATTAAGACAAAACTTGTCCAACATTTGAATATTTGTATTATGCTTATTTTCACTTACTTAGGTTAGTTTATCCGTGGATGACTTTTTAAACTCCGATATTGGAAATCAATGCCCCGATATCCTACCAGGTCTGATCAAAATCAGTTTTTCAGCCCTTTTATCTTAGTTTTTTGCTTCGGGTTTGGCTCTGAGTAGGTATAATATATATATGTGTGTGAGTGGGTGTATAGTTGTGTAAGCATTTATCATATAATTCATGATTAATTTACCTAAAATCTACAGAGATTGCTACAACATATATATTAATTAAACTGGAAAAGAAAACACTTTTATGCACACCAGAAAGAAATACAAAAAACAAAAACAAAAACAAAAATCTAACAAATTATTCTTTTTCGACAGACTTCATAAAAATTATGAGCTCGCCGGCGGGTTTTGAATAGTGCCTCCTTAAACAATTAGTATCCGCTAAAATGACGTTTCGAGTGAAATAATGTTTTGTTAAAAATGAGCTACATTAACATACATACACGGACACACAAGCGCATATATATATAATTAATATTCGAACATAAAATATACCGAGTATTCTCGGCTCTCGAACATTCCACATGTCGAACAAATCGGTTTTCAAACTTAACCGAATCGTGTTAACCAGAACGAAATCGTTTCACAGTCGACCACATGATTTTATACATTCATTTGTTGTGCTGTGTTTATGTTTTCCAGTTTTATTTTATTGTTCTTTTATTTCGCTTCATTAGTTTTTAATTACTGTTCTGAAGAAAACTAACAGAGATACTGCATAGTGGGTTTAATTGGGTGTAGGGCCAATTCCGGGCAAACATTACTTTTTAAAAAATTTGAGCTTAATTTTACATTGAAACTTTTCGGGTAAATGTATGAGATAGGAATCAAGTGGTGATTGGTTCCTATGGAAAAAATAGTTTCAGTTTACGAATATTTCGGATCACGACTGACTTGAGGAACGTATTAAACCGAGGTTCCACATTGTTTTTTTCAATGGTAGGACAATCCTGAGTTTTAAGCATTTATCAGGAGAAGGCGCCTGCTTATTTCGTCGTGCATGAAACTCAGATTTTGGCCACCGATGAGAAAAATAAATAACATATGCTCATCATATAAATGCTAGCACTGTTATTATGTATTGAGCACTGTTTTATTATTACTTGAACTCAACGTGTGATCATTTCATATCTACATTTAATTCAGTTTAATATGAATTGTCGACTTGCTAAGTGTAGCAAGGATGTGGCATAAAACAGAATGTATACTGCCTTTAGTAAGAGACCGAACTGACTACTCAGTCGTAACTGAATTAGTGAGACATATGAGCTAACCATTACACCACGTGGATGTGCCCCTAAAATGCTGCCTATTGAAAACTTTTAGATTTATAGATAGTTATGGGCGTAAATAGAGAAAAAAACAGACAAATTTCTTTTATGCAACTCAATGTCATTAGCTTTTAAAAACAGATGTTGGGAACGTTTGCACCATACATTATATATATATATATATATATATATATATATATATATATATATGATAAACATGATATATAAATTTCAGTATATGTCATGTATTTTTTTTTAAAGAAATATTTACAATAACCTTTGTCGTGCTGTGAGATTATACAATTCCAGTATTGTTCAGCATGTTGTAAAAAAAAAGTAAACCCAATGCTATGGTGTTTATAATTTCATATATATATATACAGAGAGAGAGAGAGAGAGAGAGATAGAGAGAGAGAGTGTGTGTGTGT
Organism: Ascarosepion bandense; assembly: GCA_037127315.1. Taxonomy (NCBI): domain Eukaryota; kingdom Metazoa; phylum Mollusca; class Cephalopoda; order Sepiida; family Sepiidae; genus Ascarosepion; species Ascarosepion bandense. Next base: position 414,528 of record JBBBDQ010000474.1, on the reverse strand, counting down.
GTGTGTAAGATAAAAAGAGAGAAACGAGTGACAATGGCAGGATTTTGCTAGAAAAATAAAAATCATTAGGGAAACAATATATTGTTCAGCGATAAAAACGCCCTTTTAACATTGCGAAAGTGTTAAACATAAATCACGTAATATTAAAAAAATGAAATATTTTCATGATATGAACAAGAAGAGTAACTGCAATTAATAATGTGACAAATTATTGTTGTGAAATAAGCAAGCTCCAACTTGAAAAGCATGCACTAAATTTACAAAAGTCATATCGGACCAAAACTGGTATATTGCTGTTATATCCCGACTACAGCTGCCCAGCCATCACTTCCCAGCCTTGACAAAATTCGTAACTGTTTCTACATGCTTTTAGGTGATGAATTATTTTCAACGCCAATACTCAATTCCAGCAACCAAAATCTACTAGACACTACAGTTATTTTCATTGTAAATGTTCAGATGTGTTACAATAGTTGCATTCACTACTTTCATAGTTTCACAGTAAATGATCAACATGACACAATCAAGTCATCCACATTTATTCCGTATTACATTAGTAATTAGAAGTTTGTAAATAGGTAAGTTTAACTCAGAACAGAGAGATCTTTCCTTGAGAATCGGGACGTTATTTCTCATCTTTACAACCTTGGCTTCTTCAAGTACAGATTCAGGCATTACCTACCATATATAGTCTTGCATTTGTTGCATTCACCATTTATTCTCTCCCGACAGCTTCATTCAGTAGCTCACTGACTTCAGTGGCTTTTTTGATTAGTAATTTTTGAACAACAGTACAAAAAAGCATGAAAGAATAATTGAAAGATATCATGTTGTTAACATAATCAGAGAAAAGGAAAGGTTTGGATGAAATATTTCTTAACTTATTTGTATTTCTTCCATTATTATATCCATGATATCATAAAGAACGGGACGAAATTGCTGAAAGAAAAAATAAAGGCAAACATGCTTTGCTCTCTGAGAGACTTTTAAACTACAAAGAAATTTACAAAAGTATATGTGCATATATGCACGTTTCTCACAGAATGTCATATATACATATATATATATATATATATATATATATATATATACAACAAAGCAGAGTATACCGAAAAACAAAAAGAAAGCGTCTTACGTATTATAAAGAGGAAGCGTCTTACATATTATCCTGTCAATGAAGAACTTATGTTTACGACAATATTAAAACGGACTGGATTTAATTATGCCACATGTGATGGCATATTCCTTTACGAGAAACAAAAAAAATTGTTAGTCCCCAAACTGATGATTTCTAGCTGGAATTAGGATCTATTTTTGGGAAATATATATATTCCCAACGGCCCAATAGACATACATATAAGTTACTAGGTAAGCAGATTTAGCCTCTGTTTGGTTTAGAGAGGAGAGCCAAAGAAAGCAACCTTGCCGTGTGGTTGCTGTAAACTAATGACTAAATGATCAGCGCATTTATAGTTATGTGGAGTGACGCTATTAAGAGGTCGTCATGTGACTCCCGTGACTTATCTCCACCTAAATGAAATTATGACATTCTCTATATCTACACGGTGAAATATTTTGTATACACTGACTTAAATGATGAAAACTATCAATCAGCAACATCTAGGTAAAACTCTCAAAGATAAATTTCATTGGCGAGGTAAGAGTTTATGTTGATAAATAAATACTTTTGTATATTCATCTTTAGCCACTTCCCTACCGTCATAACAAAACATCTGTTTGAATTGCCCACAAATATTTTCATGACAATTCTTCTGATGAGCTTTTCTCTTTGTGAATTTAAGCGCAGTATTTCATTGACTTTAAGGTCTCATCATTTTACAGTTAAATTCTCTAGCAACTGTAACTGGAAGATTGATGTTAACAGTTCGTCTGGCTCATTAGGTTTTATGTATTTATATCGCTCTACAACTGTAGTGGGCGCTTTCTGTTATATGATTACACGTATCGGGGTTTTTTCTTTGGGCTTTTGACTTTCATGAACTAAGCGTTTTCTTTGTTTAAAAACCATTTTTTCCGTCCGTCGAAAGTATTCGAGAAATGTTTTCGAAATGAGTATAATTATAATCTCGTTTATATATATATATATATATATATATATATATATATGTGTGTGTGTGTGTGTGTGTGTGTGTGTGATTAAAATAAGCCCCTTAAACAACCTTCGAATGTGTGGAGGTAATACCCCGATAATGACGTTATAATTATTAATTTATTTTTATTGGTTAGTTACCGCTATTGTTATTGTTATTAAGATTTTATTTAGTTTTATTTTGGTATCGTTAATAATAATAATGAGTAACGCTTATCCGCTTTTTTATTTATGTTTTTATTTAACATTTGTATCATGCTTGATAATAATATTAGTGTCATAAAACAAAAAAGATTAGTATTTCGAAAATGAAGATTTTATTATTACCGCCGAAATTTATATAATATCTAACAATTCAATTCTTCTAGAAAAAATATGGCACCTAAATTTACTGACATGTATTTGAGAATGGTCCACTAAAATTTCAGTCCAAAATCATCCGAAAATAAAGGCAGCCACAATTAATGATTAACACGCTATATCTAATCCCCTCGCCCATCAATATTTGGTTCGTTCTTCCCTGTCCCCCTAGATTCTTTTCGTCTGTATAAGTCTATCTAATTTATTTTGTAAATAATTTTGGTCTGAGGAGTGGTTTTTCCGCGAAATAAAGTATTACCAATGGATTTTTAAACGCATCCAATTTATTTTTATTATGTACTCTGCTAAATTCTAACATTGAATTCTCATTGGATTACAGTCCCCTGTGGAATTAACCTTAGAAAGTACCAAGGATACTACTTTATATATATATATTTTTTTTTTATAAGCGTTTCACCCCGAGCAAGGCATGTCACTGCCACTACTGCGCAGGGGACTACATAGAGTGGAGAAAGGATGATTAAATATAGGAAATGTCAGAGGGTGGGTGATAGGCGGGTAGGGATACCGAGAATGGTTAAATATAGGAAATGTCAGAAGGTGGGTGATAGGCGGGTAAGGATACCGAGAATGAGGGTTGGGTAGATGAGAGTGTTCTGAGAATAATTGGGAGTTAGTGTGATAGGAGGTCTCTATTGATCCTACATTTAAACACCTGGAGATTGTAGCTGTCGGGAAAGCAGACTTGTGGAAGGGAGTTCCACAGGCGGGAAGCGCGAGAAAAGAAGCTGTTGGAGTAGAATTTACGGTTACATCCTATTTGTTTAAATGTAAAAGGGTGGGACCTAGTTGCTAATCTAGTATCTCGTGTAAATTCGTGCTTAGGTGGCACCAGTGATCTAAGCTCATCGGAGCAGAAGCCATGAAAGTACATGTAGAAGAGACACAGGGAAGCCACATCACGCCGGTGAGAGAGTTGTTGCAGCCGGTCTGCCAAGTCAGTGTCAACCCCGTTACAGATCCTCCTTTGTATTTTGTCAAGAAGTCCAAGGAGAGCAGCAGGGGCACCCGACCAGATATGGCAGCAATATTCAATAGACGGGTGGATGGTAGATTTGTATATGTGCAGAATAGATTCAGGTGGGAAAAACCTCCGGGCTCTGCACAGAAAACCGACTTTCATAGCAGCGGATTTGGCAATGGATTCGATATAGCCATTCCATTTGAGGTCCGCGCAAAATGTAAGGGCAAGGAGATACATATCTATATATCTATATATAAATATATATACCCATATATATACATATATATATATATATATATATATATATACATACACACACACACACACACACACACACACACATATATATATATATATATATATATATATATATATATTATAAATTATAGTTTAGAACATACACAGATTTTTATCCACTACAAATTGTACATTTTATTTCGACAGTGAAATGTCAATGTCTCCTCAGGTGGAGTGAAAGAAAAGGAAAGTCTCTTTTCTTATATTTAGTAAGTAGTGTGTGGGTCTGGTGATACGGGATACGTCTTGTAAATTGTCCGTTAGAATTTTGAAGAGAGTAAATGTGTGGGGGATAGTGTTGGATAATGGACTTTTCTGGAATTTTGCAGACAGATTTAACATTAAGAAATTGTATAGTTTTTCTACTCAAATAACTGGATGTTTTCCCGGATTTTAGTAAAAGGGGAGAGTAAGGAAGTGTAAAGGTGTGGAAGAACAGGATTAGATACGAAAAGTCAGAATAGTAGTTACCATTTATTGGACCTATCTTTCTTATTTAATTATAGAACTATACGTTATTTTTTTTAATTTAGACTCGGTTTTTATAATTAATCCAATTTTGTATATTTATTCTTAATTTTAATTTCAGGAAATCGCTTTCTTCTATAAAATTTTAATATAGATCACAATTTGATGTAAGAGTGTTATTAACATTATAAAGATTTATCGTCTCTAAGAGGTCCTAACTTTGGCTTTTGTAGTATTTTTTAGCATTATATATATATATATATATATATATATATATAATGTCAAATGAAAAAAGTAGGTGTATATTTTCTAGAGTTTTATCAAAAGAGTTATCAAAAGAGATCGTTGATTAGGTTTATATTATTAAACAATAAAACAGAATTACTAATATTTTCTGCTTAGCAACGATCCTCTTCAACAGCAGTTGAACATATTATTGGCCACTTTAGAGGGACGACAAATGCTTTATCATTCTCAGTGTAGTTTTCAACATGTTTCTGTCTCTTGCTTTATTTACTTGTTGAATTGTTAGTAAATTATTCAATTATTCTGGCGTGTGAAATCAGTACTTTTTTATCACTATTCTACGTACAAACTCATTTACACACACACAAACACACCCAACCACACACACACACACACACACACACACACACACACACACACATATATATATATATATATATATATATATATGTATGAACAGCCTGAGCAAACTGAGATAGATAGATAGATAGATAGATAGATAGATAGATAGATAGATATGAAAAAAAAACTCGGATTAGATAGATAGATAGATAGATAGATAGATAGATAGATAGATAAGTACTTCATTATCTAATTACTTATCATTTGTGCCATAAGGGTCCTTGCTGTGAAAACGCGAAAATTCAGAGGAGCGGTCTGTTAAAGTTGGCGCGCTGGTGACAGTCACTGAAGTACTTATAATTATCAATCCGTTCTTCCGTTCATATATTAGGAATTCGAACTTGTTGACATTAGCCTCTGGCGTCTCAATAAACCAATCATCCCAGGCATTACAAATTTAGTTTAAATACTCTATGTAACAGTGTAATAAATGAAAACGAGATGCTGATGTGCGTACTTAGGGATTTCTTTATATTCATTTACACTTTGTATTTTATTAAGTTTTATGCGACGAAATAGATCGTTATTAATTATTGGAAAACTGGTGTTTAGAAGGAAAAATATTACAATAACTCGGAATATTTAATGGGAAAACCTAATGCATAAACTACATTAAAATTAAGTTAATTCGGTTGGTCTGTCTATCCTTCTTCTTCTTCTTCTTCAATGTGCCCTGTCCCTTAAGGACGTAGGCAATCATGGTTCTCCACGTCTCCCAATCACTTGTGGCTCTTAGTATGTTTGCTCCTGTCACACCTGGCAACCCTCTTTCCGTCATCTACCTGATCAGGCCCAGCAAATATGTTATCCGCTGCCTTCCTCTGTCTCTCTTTCCTTCTATCTGGCCTGTCAGAATCAGGTTCCCCAAGACCTCTTTCCTCATTGCATGTTCCAGGAACTTCAGTTATCTCTTCCTGATGCTCACTATTAATTTCCCTTTTGTTGCCATTCTTTCCAACACCTCATCGTTGCTTGCATGCTCAGTCCACTATATCTGCACCAACCTTCTGTAAAACCACATTTCCGCTGCTTCCAGTTTTATCCTCATTTTCGAGGATATTGCCCAGCATTCACTGCCGTTTTGAAGAACTGACATCACATAGCAATCCAGCACTCTTTTCTTTGTTTCAAGTGATATTTTCCTGTGTGTTAGTACTATACTCAACTTCTGGAACGCGTCCTTTGCCACGCTAATTCGCCTTCGGATCTCTGTGTCGCACATTCCATCTCCTGTATTTAAACTTCCTAGGTATTTAAATATTTGTACTTGCTTGATTCTGGTATCACTCACATGTATTTAACATTTTGGGTTGCACCTTTTGCTGATGGCCATGCACTCAGTTTTCTTAAAGTTTATTTGTAGTCCTTTTTCGTCACTCTCTACCGATACCTTCAGTAGGAGGTCTTGTAGTTTCCTTTCCGTGTCTGCAATCAGCACTGTGTCATCTGCATACCTTATGTTGTTCAAGTTGTGGCCTCCAATAACAAATCCTGGTGTGCCATCTCAAAATATTCTCGTGGTACAAGTTGAACAGATCCGGTGAAACACATCCTTGTCTTACGCCTCTTTCTATCTTTGTAAATCTACTGAAATCGTTACCTGCCCGTATACAGGTAATTTGCTGCTAATAGAGATTCTTGATTACGCTGAGGCTGATCATCTCCATCAATTCTTTGTGTCGTATTTTGTCGAATGCCTTCGCATAATCAATAAAACATAGGTATAAGTCTTTCTTCATTTGTATTGTCCTTTTGGAGAGCATCCTAATCATAAATATGGCGTTCCTTGTTCCAATGTCTTTGACGAAACCTCACTGTTTTTGTTATATCTCTGGCCTGATTCTGCTTCTCGCTCTATTCATCAGGATTCTGACAATCAGTTTTGTAATATGACTCATTAAGCTGATAGTTCTGTGTAGTTCAAACTCGTTTGCACCTGGTTTCTTCAGCAGTGCTATAAAATATCGACTTGCATAAGTCGTCTGGTATTATTCCACTATTAAAAATTTCTTTTAATATGTTGGTAATTTTTTCTATGCCATATTCTTCCAGGGCAATCTACAGCTTTATTACAACGCCGTCTGGACCAGCTGCTTTCTTTCTCTTCAGTTTGGCCATTGCAGCTTCCACTTCGGATTTTAATATTTCCAGTCCATCCTCCTCATGTATTTTCGGCTGTTCTCTCCTGTCGCAAAAAAGATCCTTTATATATTCTTCCCATCGCTGGAGTATTTCTTCTTTCTTCAATATGATTGTCCCATCTTTTGATTTTATGCATCCTGTTGATGAGCAGGTATATTTCTCCTGTCAGTTCTCTTATCTCTTTATGCATCTCCGCTTTATTGGTCCTGCTCAGTTTTTCTACTTTTGCGCATTTGTTGTTGAACCATTACTCTTCAGCCTGTTTGTAAGTATTCCTTATTTACCTGTGTAGTTTCCTGTACCCACCTCTATATCTTGGCGTTATTTTTTGTCTCCTTTGCATCATGTGTAGAATCTCTTCAGTCATCAATTCGTTTCTTCTTCTACGTCTGATTTTCTTTGAGGCAATGTTGTTCGCTGAGGTTACCATCGCTTCCTTTAGTGAGTCCCATTTTGAGTGTCTTTTTCCAATTTGTTCTTCGTATTTCTTTCTCACGCTGTTAGTGTATGCTTTCTGCAGGGTGAGGTCATTCCCAAGCGTGTTGTATTGCAGCCTTAGTGATGAGCTGGGCTTCATCATTCTCCGTATTTTTATCCTAAGCTTGCAGATGACTGGAACATGGTCACTTCCGCAGTTGGTATCTGAATATGTTTTGCATTAGACCAATGCATTCCTGAATCTTTTGCTTATAGTTATGTAGTCTATTTGGTTCTTCGTGTCGTCACCTGGGCTTTTCCATGTCTATAGACGTCCTGGAAATAGCTATATATTGACGAATCGAAGCCAACATTTTAGAAGGATGTGCAAACAGATCAGCTGTCTGTTTTAAGAATCCACTTTCCAATTCTACGTGTATTTATGAGAACTATTAAAAAAATCACTACGCCAAACGCTTTAAATATTGAAGTTTGGCTCCAGAAAAAAATTACGGGTGACCAATTGTATGTTGCATGCTCAAGCGTAAGAAATCCTATTGAGTTATTCTCCGCTCATTAAATTGAAAAAGGAAAACATTTTTCCAAACAAGTCAGGTTATTCTAATCTTGTCGATTATTTTGCGAAATAGAATGAAACTTAGAGTTTGTAAATACTGACAAAAGATGGGTGTGATAACTTCAACAATGCTAATACTGTGAGGATTTATACATGACACAGTATGTTGTTAACAATATGTTTTTAGAGATAATTGACCAAGTACAAAAACATAGAAAAATGCATAAACATGGATGCATAATCTCCCTAGATTTAATCTACCTACACAGAGATGTGAGTCTAAATACAATTAAAAAGATTAATTATTGTGGGACACATTTTAACGATTATAAGATTCATAAATGACACTCCATTTATGGAAATTACAGAAAGAAAGCTGTGCAACTTCCAAGGACATTTGGTAAAGAAACTCAGAAATAAGGGACCAGACATCACATATAAGAAGGCAGAATTTGTGGTCGTTAATAAACCAAATTTGAGAAATGCGAACTGTTGATGTCTGATTCAAACAAATACAGCAGTCTACTGCGAAGTCTTAAAACAGATGAATAAAAATGTCACAGGTATTGGAAAAATAAAACTTTTCAAAATGACAACACCTATTTTACAGCAGTTATTTCATCCCGAAACCTGCATAAATATCTCTTTTGGGTTAAATAATTTGTTAAATTACTACTGGCTCCTTGAAATATGTAGGTTCAGGCCCTGTATCTGGTGCTGCCGAAAAATATCGCATATTCTGCTTCCTTGTTTTCTGTGCATTTGAATACAAATGCCGTTATCGCTGATGAAGGAACGTTTTTTGAAGGATAGGAGATTTCAGATTGATGTTCGCCTTGTACAGGTTAAAATTGATTGACCATATTGTGGGTCGAGATCTTCAGAAGCACCCCATGCAAAAAGACAAAAGACTAAATACAAAAAAGCAAAAGACAAGCGAGACAAGATGTACATGTAACAACAGAGAAAGATGACGATGAAAATAAAATTGAAGTGAAGAAGAAATATGAAATAAAATAAGAATTAAAATATAGAAGAATATACAATAAGAAATGAAGAAATAAATAAAATAGAAGCAAAGAAGAAGAAGAAATTTAAAATTGAACTCAAGAAGAAAAAGAGAAAAGAAACGGAAATAAAAATAGTGAAGAAAAACAGACAAAATATAAATAGAAGTACAAAAAAAAAGAATACGTAAATTGTAGTTGAGAAAAAGAAAAACAGAAAATGAAAATAGAAATGAATAAAATAAAAATTCTAGTGAGGAGGAAGAAAAAGAAGAAGAAAAATAAACATGGAATCAAGGAAAGAGGAGAAAAAAATGAAAATTAAAAATAAAATAAAATCTAAATGAAGAAAAAGAAGAAAAGGATGAAAAAGAGAAGAAGCAGAAGGAAAAGAATATTAAAATGGAATTGAGGAAGAAATATTGAAGAAAATAAAAAATAGAAGTGAAGAAAAAGAAATAAAAATAGAAATCAACAAAAATGTATGTGAAGAAAAAAATTAAAAATGGATGTGATACAGAAGAAGAAAATAAGAATAGAAGTTAAGAAAGAGATAAGAAGAAAATAAAAATAGAAATGAAGAAAATAAAAATAATAGTGAAGAAAATGAAGAGAAAATAAAAATGTAAGTTAGAAAGAGAATAAATAAAAATGCACGAAGTAGAAAATAAAATACAGATGAAGAAAAAAGAAAGAAGTCCAGAAGAAGAAGAAGAAAATAAAATAAAATTTGGAGTGAGGAAGAAGAAAATAAAAATGTAAGAGAAGAACAAGTAGGAGAAGAAAAAAGGAGGGGAAGAAAATATCAGTGGTAGTGAATAATAATTATAAGAAGTAAAAGAATGAAGAGGGGCACATGAGGGGGGAATTAGAATGTAGTGGAAAAATAAAATAAAAATGAGATTGAAAAAAAAATTTTTAGTGAAAGTGAAGAAGACAAACAGAAGTGAATTAACTGGAGTGAAATATCCCCGTAAACAGGGAAAATGGATTGACATTTTTCTTATTTAATGAACAACTCGTTCGGTTTTAATTCTCACGTGTACAACAATAAATACGTGAAAAAAATAAAATAAAATAACTAAGATGTGAACACTGGCCTGAATGGAAATGTATATACTAATTCAATATAAATTTTATAATAATATTTGGAAAGAAAATTACTGCACAGTTTCTTTAAAAGCCGCGTTAATGTTAAGCATCTACCTCTTCAGAAACAGCATAGAATTATTGAGCCTATGAGTTGAAAGCAATGCTGTTCTTCTTACTGATCTATGTGTAGGGCTAATTCAAAAATCACTTCAAATGCAAGCTATGATTGTACAATTATAATGGTTCTCGTGTCATAAAGTTTGTCTATAAGACATCTGCATGAAAATAAATCGAACTTGGCAAAATAAGATGAAGCCAGCATGTATTCAAGACTGTATATTCATTGAAATAATTTGACTGGATATGGTTCGTTAAGACCTGACATCACCATAAAATAGGCCTATTTGATTTCGTTTTCCCGCCGAGTTAATTACCGGAAACGAAGTGAACACAAGTAATTTGAATGCTGCCTTTCAAGGCAGACGAAGGTTTTCTCAATTGGAAACTTGCCAGAATACTGTCTTTTTTGTGTCCTTTGGAAGCAAAGCACATGAATACTCAGAATTGCTGAAAATGGTCACTATTTTTTAACTTTGCATAATATATAATTATTTTCTGATGCGACATTTTATTAGAGCTAACATATCGTTACATTACAAGTTAATCTAAAATACGGAACTAAAAATTTATCCACACTTTCGCCATAACGTATATTTTAGTTTGTCTCATAGTGTTTTGTTCACATGCGCTTATAGTTGGTACAATATTGGTCACGTAATTGAAGTTTGAGCTTTATCATTTACGAAGAAGTAACAACGAGCAGTGATCCAAATTTTCTTGTCAGAAAGTTGGGAGTCATGGCATGACATACATTGGAGTAACTCATCTTCATACTGCGACAGTGCACCACCGCGTAGAAGTGTGTATAAGTGGATTAAGAAGGTCAACAATGGGCGAACTATCGAGCAGAGTGCTCGTCAACCTTCACCGCTGACAAGACGACTCAGCTAGCTCAAGAGTTGCTATTGTTGAACCAGAGAGTTATCATAGATGTTATAGCTTGTCCGATTCTGAACACTGTTCTTTGTTTCTCGTCGCAGAGTGTCGATGTTTACACTAAAACAGCACCGAAAAACCTGGTGCTATCAATCACAATCTTCAATCACATTAAAAATACTATACAGTTTATAAACACAGATGAGATCTCAACCACCTTACCACATGGTTAGATGCCCCAGGTAAATGCGGCACAAGGGTAATGAAGTGGAAACACTGAGCCCGTTAGCTCTAACAAAAATTATTGTCTAATTTGGCCCAGACGAGATACTACTTTTCTGCGGAGTCTCTTTTGGGTTCCTATTCACCCGAAAGCAGAAAGACTGGCTAAGTGAAAGAACTGAGATCTGCTCATTTGATCACACATTTACAACAGTTACAAATCTAAATATATGTTATAGCAAAGGTGTGGATATTTTTTTTACTTACACTCGTAAAATAAAGAACTATTTGACAAGCTCAAAACTCTTCCAAACTATGTATTGTTTGCCTTGATATGGGGGACGCCATCCTGATCTGACAAAGAAAACTACAAGACAAACTGGAGCAGCTTTTCTATAACAATGTACATTACAATAAAAGAAGTTTTTTTTTTCTAAATTATATTACTTATCAGGAAAATGTATAATAAAATCAATGTCGAATAAGATAAATGTGACCCTTAATTCTATTCTAATCGTTTATTTTCTCACACTTCCCGAATATGAAACTCCGTTCCGTTTGTTTATTTCCCTGATAGCTATAAATCTTCAAAAGTTTTAATGCAACGTCAATTGCCATTTTCTGGCTTTTTGATTTTCATACTTCACTTATCCTTTCTTCAAAATCCCCTGTACCTTTATTTTTTTCCCTCACTGTATCCCACTCAGAGCTAGTGGCAGTTCTTCCTTATTTAAGGTGCAATGACTATAAAAAAAAAATTAAAAAGCATTCTTTCTCCATATTCTTTATTATAAATGTATATTCTTTTTTAGCATCTAAGTAAAATGCAAAGCCATTCATTATCCTTGTTGTATATGTTAATACATTTTTGGACTTAATTTATATACTGATTAACAAATAATGATTTTACACAAAACCCCTGATGTTCTCCGTTAAATAACTTCGTAAATTTAATTTTTTATACGAGATCTTTCTGCTATTATTGTTTAACATCAACAAGAAATTCCCAAGAAGAAGTCTGATCCGTTTTTGTGTATTACATGATTTTTTTTTCATGGCGAAGAATCGATTCATGCGATTGGGAATTGTGTTTTCTTTAAATTCAGTGCAGTTTCCAAATAGTTTAATGATTTTGCACCTGGTACACAGACATTAGCAAAAAACGTCTTACATTTAGGTTTTATATATCTCGTAAAATAACTGCCCTTTACAATAACTACGACAGGCTCTTTATCTCACCACAGACCACATATCATTTTAATAGCAAATACAAAACAGAAACATATAATTCAGTCAATTGCCATAAGTGATATTCGTTTTCGAGACATGAGAGTCTAGGCAAAATATTTTCCCGCAGTAGCTTGACATTACTTTCTGCGTTGGATGTGCGTTGTTATGTAATGGATATCGGCTTGGAATGAAAAAATAAGAGAGCCAAGTTCTAATTGCAGTAAAATGTATTTCATTCACTTTCACACAAATAACATTGGGAAAAATATTAACTCATCTCTTCTTTCTCCAGCTATGGGTTGAATAGCAAGACAGATTGAATTCTATAACCTTGGTTGGCAACCAGTCCACCGCAGAAAGTAATGGCAACAAACTACGACAAAATCTTCTGCCCAGTCAGTCACATCTCGAAAGAGACTAGATCACTAAAGCGTGTATCACTATAGCAACTAACTGATATAATAATTAAAAAGATATGAGAAAATTAATATTAAAATTAACTAGTTATACCGTGATAACTACATTGTAACTTGAAGTTTCTGATAAATCATATCTTTAATCGTTTCATCCCAAGTAGGGGGGTACCGCCACTGATGCGCAGGGGGCTACATAAGAGTAAATGTTTTCACAATATAGAGAGTAGAGAAAAAGACGGAGCAGTTACAGGAGGTGTCCGAGAAAGGGAAGAGAAGGATGGAAACAAAGATGTGAAGACAGTTGCGAAATTAGGAGGAAAAGAAAAGAACTAGTTATACAGGATGATGTAGAAAGAACTGGAGTCAAGTGAATAAGAGATGGGTATTGATAATGCATTTAAATTCTTGGAGGTTGTAGCCGTCAGGAAAGCAAGTATATGGAAGGGAGTTCCACAGTCGAGAATTGCGAGAAAAGATGATGGAGTAGAATTGTCGGCTGGATTTCGCTGATCTAAATATAAATGGACGGGACATTGTTTCCAGTCTGGTTGCACGAGAAAATTCTAGTAGCGGAAGCACCAGTGACTTAAGAATAAACAGAGGGAAGCTACATCCTACGGGATAACACTGAGATGAACAGCAGAGGCGCCTGAACATATATGAAAGCAGTGTTCTATGCACAGACGGTCTTAATTTAATGCTTTGATAAGTTGCTTGCAAATAATATAATGACAAAATACCGCCATAATAAATATTTATATTAATAACTTTAACAAAATATTTATATGAAAATTAAAAATAGAAGGTAGGTAATAATTTAAAGAAGAAAGAGTGCACAAATGAAATGATTAAAAATTGACAAGTATTTTCACTTCATTTAAGAACGAGAATGTTATCACTTCTTTCTTTCTTTAACTGAAACCAAACAACTTCTCTAATATGAGATTTCCAATTTTCCTCGCATTCAAGACAGAATAGGGTATTATTTTTAATTTACTGAATACGTTTAAAATACGTGTTAACTAAATTACTCACTAGCTCGCAAGTTAGTTAACTAAGAATCGAGCAGAATTGTAATACAATAGATGTAAAATCAGGCAGATGTAAAATTTTGTTCATGACTTGGAAATGATTGTACTATTAGTGTAGAATATGAGATGGTACAGCGGTGGAGTGGTGTTTTAATTCCGAGCTAGTAAATAGTAAGATAGATTGGTCTAGAAAATGTGGAGAAGGAAAATGAAGTATGTTTCCTATTACTATTACTATTACTATTATTATTATTATTATTATTATTATTATTAGCATTTTTGTTCTCAATCAAATACCAGTAAATTCTTGCATTAAAAAATGCGAATACACATTTAAAGAAAAACATAAAAGATAGTAGTTTAACATACAATGCTTTCAAATTTTGCAAGTAGGTAGATTACGCTACTAAACTTTCAAAATTTCGTTATCGTCAGTCGTTAGAAATTTACTGAATTCCTTTCTCTTTTTATGAAGGCACAACAAAAAAGGTCTTTACTATGACAACAAACTGTATTCGGCAGCAAGGTCTCTGATTAGGTGGCTGTAAGTAGCATGAAACCATCTCTTAATTCCTGTTATTCCCAGGTCTACATTGACGCAGGGTGGTAGCAACTGTTTGTGTCTCAGCTATGTGCAAATAGTTTATCCCTAATCTGGGGTTAAAACACTATGAAGGTATAAAAATTCTTTTATAGTGAAAATTCCAGGAATACGCTTTTGAAGGAAAACATATTACCAGCAATAACTTTTCGAAGGAATAAATTATTACCAGCAATACATTTTTGAAAAAAATTAGAGTATTTTCAGTAAAAAAATTTTGGAAAACAAATACATACCAGCAATTCTTTTGAAACTTAACAAAAACCACTTTACAAAAATACGTCAAAGAAAGCTGACCTGCAAACTTATTTCTTACAAAGAATATATTTTCTATTCATACAAATCTATTGTAAAAATCTTGTCGGTATTAAATATCCCATATGCCATAAAACAAACCAAACCAAACAACAGGAAGTTTAAATTGCATAAAATTAAGTTTAAAATAAGGGAACTGGAGAAATAGTATCGTACATATATTCATCCGAGTTTGTACGAACCCAAAATATATTTTCTAATGTGAATACATCCGGACATTATTTCGAACCTTTCATTTATTAACATTTCATGTTCTGGAATGAATTGCGTTAGCCAACGTTTCTTCATGGCAGAAAATGCAGATATCACTATTGGTGTAAGTTTTGGATTTTCTCAATATACTCTAGCTTACCTTAAGATGTTTAGTATTTTCTTTTTTTTTTACACACATAGTTAGATATTTTGGTACAGCTCGTAAGACATTCTAGCTAGCTTGAATATATATATATATATATATATATATATATATAACATCAGGTACTAAGTTAGGAACCAAGAGAAGGTTGATGAACCGCTCTTTCTAATACCAATCGATTTATATAAATAAAAGTGTACTGAAAAATTTTCAGGCATATGAAAAGAACTTTGAGATTCTAAAAAGTAGGCTGAGGATAGAATAGACTGAGTCTGCAAGTAACATAAATTTTTAAAGTAAAAGGAAACAAATGATATCTATACTTAAAATTGAAATATTTTTTTTTAAGTTTCTAGGTTTTATAATGAGTAAAGTGGGCTGAGAAATTTTAATGTCTGAGTTACACTTACCAAGACAGAGAACCAGATTGAAAAACAAAGAAAATTGCTAAAGAGCTATGTAAACAGGACCACAAAATTTAAAATTCACCCTAAAGGTAGGCAATATATTGAATAAAAATAATTAGGTACAGTAGTATTTAATATGTATTGACGATTATGTAATGTATAGCAGGTAAGAACTAGTAATAGGAAAGTAGATTTCGAATTCTTGTCTGTTTCGTTATATTCACTTATGCGTAAATAACCTTGAGAAAGGTATGAATTTATCTCTTCTTTCTTCCACACATCTTTGTGTAGATCTCAAGACAGTGTCCGACCATATAGCATTTTTGGTAACAGGTTTAGGAGAAAAAACAAATTTAAAACAATCTGAAGAGATTTATGTTTCGTCGGGCCATCTTGAATAATATTTTTCTCAAGTTATGTGGCGTTTGTTTGCAGGTATTGTATAGGCTTCAATCTTTTATATTGAAACTTACATCATCCGTGGTCGAATAAGATTTCTTCAAAATTATACTAAAAGAGAAAAATTTTACGAAATATATATATATATATATATATATATATATATATTACCAAGAAGAAATAACTGCCATATATACCTCCCAGAAACATGATATTACCTAAAAGAATTGCTACTAATGTATTACCATCATTGGGGAGATATATGTGGAAGGTATCGCTGCTCTACTCTATGTAAGAATTAAAATGCCGAATATAAATGGTATCGTCTTTGTTTGAGTTTGAATTTTATTTAATGGCATATCAACCTCTTTGGGTTATTTACTTTCAAAAAGGTAGGGATTTAAAGTTTTTCGTTTTTTTTTTTGTTCGGTTAAATAGAAAAGATTTCCTCAGATTTTAAAGACTGTTTTGTTTTTATTCTTTTTTATTTTAGAATATTGAGAATGTCTTCTAGTGTTGTATTTACAATTGTTTAGCTGAGAATTTCCTGCAAAAATGTGTATTTTTCTTTGAAAGTCTATTTTATGCATATATTTCTATAAAAGTCTATTTTTTATTATTTCATATTATTTTGACCCCAGTTTGGAGGAAAACTATTCGCCCATAGCTGGGGCTCTAACAGGTGCTAATACTACGGGTCAGGGTGGATCTGGGAACAACAGCAATTAAGAGATGTTTCCATGCTCCTCACAACCTCCTAATCAGACGTCTTGCTGCCGGATGCAATTTACCATAATGCCCAGGACCGTATCGTCATTTTATCGGGAGGATAAAGCTTTCTAACATATTGAAAACTGCACTAAGTTTTAAAAAATGTTCCCAACCGCATTCATCGATTCTGTGCATTGAAAATAAACTCCTAAAATAAGTGGCCTTTATTGAAGACAAAGATTTAGCAGATAACAATTTTTGAATTGATTGCCATTCTATTAAAGGATGAATATCAGACTTGTTCAACCCATACAGCAAAACACTTCTGAAAGAATTTCACGTCCTTTCAGAATTCAGTATTGGTGGCCACAATCATAAAACTATAAGATATGCAGAAGACACGATGTTGATAGCAGACACAGAAAGGAAGCTACAGAAGTTAGTGAAGGAACGTGAATAGAGAGGATTAAACATCAGCTGCAAGAAGACACGGATGTTAGTAAAAGGATGAGCGCAAAGTGCGAATCGCAAATCAGAGAATACCAAAATCCAACCTTGAAATTTACATTGAAAATGTAAATACCTGGGTAGTGTTTTAACAGAGGGAGGAAAGTAAAACACTGATGTTCAAAGATGCTCTCCAAAAGCCTAGCAGAGTATTAAAAATAGAAAAAACTTCGTAAGAAACAATGTATGCTCAACTGTTATGTGCTATCTATCCTGTACGGCTGGCGAGTACTGGACAGTCTCCTCAACGATGAAAAAGAGAATTGAAGCAGCTAAAATATGGTTCTACAGAATGATGCTGTCGATATATTGGATCAATTATGTGGGTAACGATGTTTTAGAGAAAAGATATAATATCAGAAAGAGACTACTGGTATTTCTAGAGCTTATAATAAGGAAAGATGGCTTGAAAAACATGATGCCCATAGGACTGATAGAAAAAAACATTACATAACGTACTTAGGGATTTTGAGTAAATGGATAGGGGAACAGAGGTTTAAAAAGTAACCAAAAATATTAAGCGCTACAAAGGGTAGGAAGATGTGGAGATCCATGACCGCAAAGTTTTTACGGAACACAGTACATAGAGAAGAAGAGTTAATTTATGGGACTAATAGAATGCAGAAAGTTTAGTTTTATTATGAACCTAAATGTTGTGGCGAATTTTCGTCGACATGTTGTTGTGGCCTGTTTGAACACAAAAAGACACGGAAAACAAGCATGTAGGTTCAATCAGTGTATCAGAATAGTAAAATATATATACAAGTATGAATGTTAGTAGTCAGCAAATAGAAGTTTATATCCAAACAGTATAGTTATGGTGCATCACGACTGTCTCTAGACTGCCTCTAGCTACATCACAGCTGCGTCCCCTAAGTAGACAGGTTATTATTTATTAACGGAGGAAGTGCCCATTCCTATAGATAGGCTACTATAACAATAAGGATTTTGCAAAACATTATACCCATAACAAAACCAATTCGATCATAAAGAACCTACACCAAAATCCCTTCCTCACTGTCTTTGACAGTTGAAACCAGACATATTTTCTATCAATCTTATACCTTAACTACATTATCCTAGCACTCACTACACACATTTTAATATATATATATATATATATATATATATATATATATATATATATAGGCAGAAATCCCTTTTTTATGCAAGTTTTGTTAGAAATGACAGATATGCTACTGTAGTTAAGTATTTTCTACAATTTTTCATGTTATTTTGTAATTTTTACTCTTCATTACATAAATTATATAAAAATTGTCCGAATACTAAACTTGTCCAATACATTATAAAAGATAAATTTCATGTTACTTTTAACTGAATATATTGATTGTTTTATTCATGTATCTACAGTTATGGGAATGTTTTATTTTCCAATCAGTACATTATGGAATTGTTCATGATTGATATTACTGAGTGTTTGCCTTTATTATTTTATTAATAATAAATCCATTATTTTTATCTTATTTACATGTGAATGGTGTTATTTTATTTTTATTATCGACGAGCAAGTTACGGATAGTGTTTGACAGGTTTTCATGTGTATTTAGATGAGACCTAATAGAGCTATGATCAGCGAGATGAAGCATAAGTTTTCTTGTAAAACATGTTGTAGTGTAGCCAATGTAATTATTTACGAATTTGTATTGATGAAGAACACGTTACAATAAAGAACATGTAAAATAGCAAATAATATTTCTTTTCTGTAATTTAGATCTTACAGATGAATGATTATATTTGAGAATGCTAGCAGTTTTAAATATTTTAATAGATAATATCTGGTAAGTATTCGAACAGAAGATGGAAATTGCGACACAGAGATTCAAAGGCGAATTTGCATGTCAAAGGACGCGTTCCAGATGCTGAGTAAAGTATTAAGAGACAGGAAAATCTCGCTAGGAACAAAGAGTCATGGACTGCTATGTGATATCAGTTATTCAATATGGCAGTGAATGCTGGACAATATAATCAAAGATGAAGGAAAAATCTGAAGCAATTGAAATAACAGAAGGAGGCTGCGGATATATCATGGATCGAGCATAATATGATAAAGTTTTGGAAAAGATGGAAACGAAAAGGAAATTAATATTGAGCTAAAGATCCTGCAATATGCAATGAGGAATATGCTTGGAGAACTTGAAACTAAAAGGCCAGACAGAGGGAAGGAGAGACAGGGTAAAGCAGTCGATAACCTATTTGAAGGGCTTGAGCAGGTGGATGACAGAACGGGGGTTGTGTGGTGTAACAGGAGAAAGCGTATTAAGAGCCACCAGGAATAGGGAGATTTGGAAAGCTATGATCGCCTACATCAAATATGTTTAGCGTTTCTAGCCCCACTCTCTCTCTCTCTCTCTCTCTCTCTCTCCCCCTTCTATCTATCACATAAGTATCAGATTCTCCAAGCCCTCTTACCTAATTACATATCCCAGAAACATCGGTGGTCTTTTCCTGATGTTTCAGTTTTCTTATCATTTTCATCCTCTCCAATCTGTCGTCGTTGCTCACATGTTCAGTCCATTGTATCCTCAGCATCCTTCTGCAGAACCACATTCCTTCACATTGCTCCAAGCTTTCCTTCATCTTTAATGAAATTACTTGTGTTTCGTTTGTCATGATCATTTATGAAAGTATAATTATAAAATTTGTATATTACACACACACACACACACACACACACACACACACACATATATATATATATATATATATATATATATATATATATATATATATATATTAATCAATATCACCCTATGCAAGACCGTAAAGCCATTAAGACAGGGTTACATGGTGTGGAAGAATTAGCAATAATAAGGGGGAAAGGAAATAACAATCAGAACAGTAGACAGCGGTTGACATTGCATCTAAATTTTTACAGATGAAAATTATCCGGAAAGGGAAGTTTACTAGTGAGAACTGCAAGAAAAGAAACTCTTAACATAGAATTTACGGCTACATCTAACTTGTTCAAATGTAAAATGAAGAGATCACGACGCCATTCTTGTATTCTGTTTAATTAAAAAATGTTTAAGTACCATTGCGAAGAGCTCATCTATATTATTACCATGAAAGTATTATTTATATATTTCTTTACAAATGAAGAATTTTATGAAAATTCACAATAGAATGCATACATAATCGAAATTAAAACAATATGATAACACTTAAAGGTTCCTTTGAGTTAGATCAAAAATAAAAAAAAGTGCTTTCTTTCTTTCTTTCTTTTTTTTTTGGGTTTAGAAAATGTGAGATGTAGAGAAATTTAAGGAAATAATTTTTTAACAATAATGGATACATCACCGGAAATGGAGTCTAGACAGGGGTGTTCATCGACTGACACTTTTGCCGTTAAGATTGAAAGAAGTTATCATGTATTTCGCAAAAATATATTGTTTTTTCAAATTTAAAGTGGATCGCTATTCTGATTTGTTAAATGGAACGCACACATTTTTTTCTGTTTTCCCACAGCCAAAAATATTAAACGTATTGTTTCTTGTATTCAAATAAAAATCATTTTCTCAACAATGATCTGACATTGCTTGAGGACGCGGTAAAAAATCTCGAAACAGAAAATTCAGTGTTGCAATGTAAACTACATTAATTTTAGATAAAAACAAATTTAATCCTATATATATATATATATATATATATATATATATATATCTCTGTGTGTGTGTGTGTGTGTGTGTGTGTGTGTGTGTGTGTGTGTGTGTATAAATCGCTTAACAGGCGTCGATATGACATGTTTATCTCTATTTATAAAACAATCCACATCATTTCCCGTTTTCTCACAACTGCTCATTGTCTTTATTCAGTCTGAACGTCTGTGTCGGACGGCATCAGATATCCTTTTCTCTCGGTTCATTTTGTTCCCCTTTTTTTTCTTTCCCCATAACAGTTCTTCTTCCCATATCGCCCGCCTCCTCTGTAATCAAACCGCTGGTACTGCTTACCTCTCCATTTTTTTTTTGATTAATTAGAAGTCTCGCCCTTACTGAACGGGTCCACGGACTCGCTGTCAATCAAAAGTAACCAAAACACTAAGTCTTCCTTCTGTTTACGCCGACCAATCGGTTAGGACATGGAATTGACAGACGCACGCTAATCCGATGATATCAGCAGGAAAGACTGTCAACTCAGCGAAAATAAGCTGGTTTTCTGTTACAAATTCGTTTTGCTCATTTTCGCGCTACTCATTCGCTCCACAGTTGTTAGCATTTTCTTTTTCTTTCTCTGTAGTCATTTCTGCATATTGATCCATTTTGTCTTTGTTTTTTTATCTCCATTTTTTCTCTTCGTGTTGGTTTCTTTTTTAGTCAGATTTAAACTACATCTCTCATTTTTACCAGATATTTAGATCAGATGTTATATAAAAAAATCAGATGTTATAAATCAGATGTTATATAAAAACCAGATATTTTTGGTTTTTATATAACATCTGACTTTGTTTAAAAGATATTTCTTTATCTCTAGAGTTTTGAAATTATTATCCACATTTTTATTCATTTAAATCTTACATCAATATTTACAATTCATACTTTGTAATGAATTTGTTTTAATTTCCCTTTTATTTCATTCTGTATATTTATGAATATTATTCACATATTTCGATATGTTTTACTTTTCTGGGAACATAGTTTCCTGTTGTTGGCTAGACAACAACAGGAAACTTTATGTCTCCGAACTTTTACATGCACGTAGTGGAGGTGAATTCAGAGTAATGCCCATCTACCAAAATGCATATTATGACACACTCATGATGCAGTAAGAAATCTTTATAGAAACGCATAAGCCTTCCCTCAACAAAACAACATGAAAAAATCCTACGACACACACACACACACACACACACACACACACACACACACACACACACACACACACAGATGAAATTTGAATGCGAAAAAAAAAACACACATGCATTCAAACATTTATTTTGTCAAATAAAATGACGGACCTCGATATGTGAAGTCACAAGTATAATCGTTTGAAGAGAGTCAACTTTAGACTCGAAACACGTGTATTGTCACAAATACCATTATGGACACTTAATGTATCATAGAAAGACAAATAATA
Source organism: Ascarosepion bandense (assembly GCA_037127315.1). Classification (NCBI taxonomy): domain Eukaryota; kingdom Metazoa; phylum Mollusca; class Cephalopoda; order Sepiida; family Sepiidae; genus Ascarosepion; species Ascarosepion bandense. Next base: position 392,141 of record JBBBDQ010000474.1, on the reverse strand, counting down.
TAAATGATAATAATAACAACAATACATCTGCACTTTAAGCAAAACGTTAACGGATTCTTGCACTTTTTATTCTATACCAATTTCTCTCGGTGGAACAAACTTATTTCTGTTTTTAATATATATATATATATATATATATATATATATATATATAGAGAGAGAGAGAGAGAGAGAGAGAGAGATGTTTACATTATTTTCATTCACTTGGACTTATATTTATTTACATAATATTCATTCTTATTAGCAATTACATGTTTCTTCCATATCTACACGGTTTTTCCATATTTTGTGAACGTATTTGCAACATTGGCTTTTTGTAAAATTATATAAGCAAAATTAAATACGAAAGAAAATAACCAGACAGGAAAACATTTCTGCCCTTTGCTATAGTAAAAGTCCATTGAGATTTTGGACTCTTCATCTAAGAACGCTACAACAAGTAATAAAACTTTTCATCTTCTAACATTCCTTCGTTTGATGTTGTTCAATTTCCTTCTATCTAATTACTTTTTATTTTTTCTTCATCTGTTACCAATTTCAGATATGTCTTTTCTTTCTTAACCCGTACATGACTGTTAAGTAAGGCAATCATTTGCGTAATGATCAGTATTTTAAATGTTTTAGTGACAGAGTACTTCGATATGATGTGTCCCTTCAGGACGTAGCAATCATGGACTTCTGCATCTTCCTATCCCTAGTACCGTTTAACACGCTTTCTCCTGTTACCTCTTTAAAATCCTGCTCTGCGATCAATTTCCTCAGGCCCATCAGGCATGTTACGCGTTGCTTTCCTCTGTCTCTTTTTCCTCTTATCTGTCTTGTGTCTATCAGATTCTCCAAACCATTCTTTCTCATTACATGTCCTAGGAACTTCAGCTGTCTTTTTCTGATGTTAAGTATCAGCTTCCTTTTCGTTTCTAACCTCTCCAAGACCTCATAGTTGCTCACATGCTTTGTCCATCGTATTCTCAACATCCTCCTGTAGAACCACGTTTCGGTTTTTTCGAGTTTTTCTTTAATCTTTGTTGAAATTGTTCAGCATTCACTGGCATAATGGAAAACCGTCATCCCATAACAATCCATCCCCCCTATTTGTGTTTCTTGCAAATTCTTTGCCCTTTAATACTCTACTCAGTTTCTGGAATGTTTTGGTCATGACAAGAAATATTGGAAACTATACGTACAAATAAATCAACGATCTTTCTAAATTTCAGTCAAAGACTATGCTAACAAGCACAGGAAAAATTCCCTAATGATTTCAAAATCAACCATATTCGGAAATCTACCAGTGCCAGTCCATTGCTCTAACAACTTTGCCAAGGCTTCAAATACCATTATCACTTGCAGCAACGTCTACCGCCCTTTACAAAACTTTAAACAATTTCTTTGATGTTTTCGTCTTTTTGCTTAATCTAATCGTGCCGCCCATTACGTTCTAGGAGCGTGCGTCAATGTCTTTATTCCTTCTTTCAAGACATGGTTCACATGACCTGTTAGGAAACAGGCGACCCCGGCGCCTATGGCTCATTAATGGGGTTAAACAGATGTGTGTTCCACCCTCTCCTCCTACCATGTTGAAAATGTCATTTGTCCCCGTTCAAATATAATGCTGCTTCAGATTTACAAAACAATTTTTAAGAGATTCACAATCTTGTTGATATTAAGTTTTTCATTTTGGTTAAATCATCTTTGATTGTCTTTCAGAACAATGGCGATCATGGCTCTCTCCAGCTTCCTTTTTATTCTTGAGAAAGAAAGTTTAGATCTGTACGATTTGGAATTCAGAGTTTTCTGGAATAGTATTATAATTTCCTTGGAAAGAATTACAATTCTAAGCATACACACATAGATTAAGATCAGATCGTCTCAAGAAGAAACCGAGATGAATGTATATTATTTTTATTTTTGATCTTGAAATTTATTATCCTTGTAGTATGCAATATCTCTAGTCATCTTATTTTATCTTTTAGACTAGAATCACGTAAAAATGAATTGGGAAAACGGGAAAAATTTGCATGATTCTGTTGTTGTTTTGGCTATACGCAGGGAAAATGACTGTTGTATATATTCTTTACTAGAGTATACGTTCTGTCAAAAATGACGGCAAAATATCTATATCAATATACCATCAAAAATATTTATATTGATATGCCGTCTAAAATGACGACTGCATTTTTATTGATGTCCATACTATTGAGTATTTTACATTAAGACAAGAAAATAAAGAAAGTAATCCAATATATATATATATATATATATATATATATATATATATATATATATATATAACAGACAATGAATGTCTATTATGCTTAATCATGAGCCGTTCTAAACATCGAAACTTGGCTTTAATTTCAGGTGAAAATAAAAACAAAAATTTTCCAATATTTTGAAATTTTTATTATGCTTTTTCGGCTCACAGGAGCCATCTTCAGGGAATATACAGGGACGTTAACATAATGAAATCCACTCTTAAAGATGATTTTATCTTGTGTTGACATAAAACATTGCTAAGCAAAGATAACAGTCACCAAATAGCAGACACAGTTCGTAAATTTGTAATTCGGTTATAAGTCGTCACACCGCGTGAGAGACCGAAATGATAACAAAACCATATGTATAAATGCAATGTAATGTGTTATGACGAGACTGAAATGTGATTTTATTAAGTGTGGGTTGCTTCGATTTAATGTAGATGGCCTCTAATCCTAAGGTGCTTTTTACTGTGTGTATGGTTGTGTATTATTGTGTTATTGACTAAAAACTGTCTAATACTACTTACATGGCTATGTTTTTTTCCTACAAATGGTATTTAATTGAACTCTGATCAGACAGATGACAAGCGTTGTTGGAGTAAAACCAATATATGTAGTGGGTTTAATATTAATACCAGACTTACAATCTCTCAACGGCATGTAAATTGATACACTACATTGGTTTTCTGTAGAGTATTTAGTTGTGTGGATTTAGGGTTATTAGAAACATTGTGTTTGTAATTATTATGCATTTGATTGCAATAGTATAATTTAATACTGTTATGTTTATTTTGACGTACACTATTTTTATTAATATTATCAATATTGTATTATATATTGCTCATATTGATAATATCAGTATGTTTAGAGAATTATCTGCAGCCACTCTCTCACTCTCTCTCTCTCTCTCTCTCTATATATATATATATATATATATGTGTGTGTGTGTGTGTGTGTGTGTGTGTGTGTGTGCTAGCAGTTTAGCCCTGTTTTACTCGGGTGGTTTAAGTAATAATAAGAATAAAAAAAACATATGATGAATTACATATGATGAATTACACAACGTCCACTGTCGTCACTTTTATGGATATAGATAACAATGTAGAATATCTTTATTGGATTAAGGTGGGAGGGGGAGGAGCAACATATAACGCTATAGATAATATAAAGAGGGGTGATCGATTTTATATTATAATTAACACATAAACTGATCTCTGACTTTATGTGGCTCTAATATATATTTCTTACCTCTAATTTTAAGTTCTCGTAGAGTCTAAAATTTTGTTTTGAGCTCGACCACAAAATGCAGCCGTTAAGTTGAATCTATCAGACAAACATATAGTTACACAGAATCCACCCTCGTCACATTTATCTCTCTTTCTTTATCTCTCTCTCTCTCTCTCTCTATATATATATATATATATGAGAGAGAGAATCACAAACCTGTGAGAGCTAAGAGGATAACTTAAAAGATTTTATCCAATTACTATGAATTATTAATCAGATAAAAATAGAGAGCACAGTAGAAATTATCCAGAGCCTTATAAGATGCTTTAGACTGTATAGTTTTTAGTATAGTAGTTCCTTCGTAATTATCTGTATTATTTTTAAGCGCTTGTAATTTTTGTATAATTCTTTCGTAACATTTTGAACGTTTTTTTGTTTATTTTTAGCAATGTTTTAGGAAGATTTAAAAATTTTCTTGGGGAAATCTTTCAAAATGTAAGAAAAACGAAAAGTTTAAAGATAATTTTTGAAAGGTTTTTAGAAAAGATAGTTTTTTATCTCTAAAATGTTTTTGTGTTGTTATTATTTGTTACTGTAGTATTTGTGGTGCAGTGAATATCGACTCGGAACGACAAACAGGAAGCTGAGTTGGAATTCCAATTACATTCCTCGCCTTCACTTACGCACAAATACCCTTGGGAAAGGTATTAATCCGTCTCTTTCCTCCAATTATAAATTAAATAACAGGATAGATTGGGTTCTGTAGCCTTGACTGGCAACCAGTCTATCGGAGAAAGCGATGGCAACCTACTGCGGGATAATCTGGCGAGTTAGTCATGTCACTTTCGATCGCCTAAAGCATTTATCACGTTTAGCACTTAAATGATTGGGTGTATTTTCGTCTTCCTTTCTCATTTTTTTCTCTTCACTCTTTTGTCTTTTTAGTCGTTTATATCTGTGTCCTTATATTTTCTTCTCCTATATTTTCCCTTTATTTTGTGTGAGTATATATTATACACATTTATATATAATTGTGTTTTCTATATATCTCGTGTTTGTGATATTTTTGCATCTGCCTATTCCTAATTTTTTGTGCGTGTACATAATTTCTCATAAGATCAGTTTTTCGTAATTATGATTTAATATATTATGATATATG